>PVIY010025445.1:0-36432 GCA_004026745.1 Myrmecophaga tridactyla
AGAACTAAGCACTGAGTAACCACTGCATCGTTACTCAGATAGAGGACCCACAGCCTCTTCACCTTATAAGTAAGCAGAACATAACATAACTCTTGTAAGACAAATTACTGACCATATAAGTACTTTCTTTTTTCCTTTTTTCTAAGAATGAGGGAAAAAAGCACTCATAGGTACATCAGAAAGATGAACTACTAAGATAATGTCTTAAAGCTATCTTTATTATTCAGAAAAAAATAAAGTATCATGTCTGCAAATTAAGTTAGTAATATATCCAAAGCAAAAAAGAAATGATCAGCCAATGAACAAGAAATTTAAAGGGATAACTACAATATTCACTTTATTAATATTTATTAAGCATCAGTTATGTACCAACCATTAGTAATGGAGAAACAAACCAAGTGAAAAAAGTCCTCTGCTTCCGTAGGGGAAGAGGGAGAGGATAGTGGAGGTGGGAGGCAGTCCAGACAAAGAGAGTAAAATATGTTAAGGGTCCTAAGACAGCACAGAAATGGATCTGTTAGAGAAAAAGAGGCCACTGTGACTGGTGTTCACTGAGTAACTAGGCAAGCTTCCTGGAATCGAGACTGTAGAAGAAGGTAACAGGGAGGATTAGATCATGCAGGACTTTAAGATATTGATAACAATACAAATGGTAATATTGGTAATGATAACATTAAGGATTCTAAATGTACAAAGTTCTATCAATTTTCAAGAGATGAAAAGGGATAACATATGGAGCAATTTCAGGCTACAATTCATAATAACTAGTAGACCAGTGAAGTTTCCAAACTGAACTTTATAGAAGGCTTACAGTTAAAACTTTCTAAGTCTTTCAATGCAACTTGACTACTCAATTTTTCCTCAGTTACGTAATAGCTGCTTTTTTTTTTTGTATGCTGTATGGCGGGGGTTAAATTTCATTGCACATGAGGATACCCTTATTGCAGCATCATTTGTTGAATTTTTGTTTGGTTGGTTTTTTCGTTTGTTTGTTTTGCTTGTTTGTATGGGAAGTGCATGGACCAGGACTCGAACCCAGGTCTCCCTCTGGCAAGTGAGAATTCTACCACTGAACTACCCTGCACCCCATGGCTGCTATTTTAAATAGCTGATGAGCTGGGTTGATACACAGTTACTATTGCAACAGCCCTGTTTTGTCAGGTCCAGTAACAAATCTCTCCAATCTTAAGTGAACAAAACCCCTTTTCAATTCACTACTCTGTATGGATGTACTTCATACACATAAAATCCAGGTGGAATTCAAACCTTATTCCAGAGTGGGAGTTCTGAAGGAAAGTGAAAATGATGCCTTATTTTATTGCCTCTTTTTTTTTTTGTAACATGTTTAATTTATTGACTCTCTAATCAGCCTAAACCATCAAAACTTTTTTATACCTCTTATTACAGTGTCATTATGGACTCATGCCTTTTCCCATGGAGTTCCCAATTTATGGATGAATACTCCCCATATCTTCTACCTTCAAAATTCATTTTAAATCCTATTTTCATCAAACTATTTTCCTTTTTACATGCTTTACTTCCTCTTAAGCTAAAAATAAAGAACAACATAAGTTATGTTAAATATCCCTAAAAGGTTTCTAAAGGACCAGTGAATTATTAATGTAACAATGAATCAGCAATACGGGCCTATTTTAAAAAGCAAAGCTATCACAAGAAACCTCAACAGAAAAGGATTATTGCAAATAATACTATAATCTAATTTTCTTACTACTTAGCAATAGTTAAGTTCTTACTTTTCTTATCTGAGAAAAGATACTGAAAACCTTGAGAAACATTAAAAGTGACCAAAAGTTTAGAAAATGAGAAGAATGGTTTGTTTGTTTCTGTGTGTGTGTGTGTGTGTGTGTGTGTGTGTGTGTGTGTGTGTGTGTGTGTTTGTTTTTTTGGTTACTCTGGGACTAGAATGGAAAAGAGAAATGTGAAATACAAACAGCCTCTACAGATGTGGCTGCATTACAAATGTATTTTACTACTAATTTGTGTATCTGAAGATCAGCCCACTGATAAAATTTTTGAATTTCAAATTCAAAAAGAAAAAGAGAAATAGGAGTACTACATCCACACCAGTCTTTTTGTGTGATAATCACAAGTACAAAGATGTATGAACACCCAAGGATCCACAAGACAATGACCAAAAGAAAGAAATTATACATCGGAAACTTTGGAATCTCCACCTACTGGACCAGGACTTAACCATCCATATCAACCACTTCAGCAACACCCCTAACTCTCTCCCTAGGAGGAAACATTGAGTGACCTCAGAATAACCAGGGTTCATTCTCATTCTTTATGCACTTAAATTACCCTTAAGAATCTTAGTCCCTTCCCTGTAGTTCTTACCAGAGACCAGTGCTATTATAAAAGGTCATTTGCCCAGACTGATTTCCACTGTCTCATGAGTCCCACACACAATTACAATTATTCCTAAGCTTGTAAAAAGCTTAAGACAGAAAAAAGCAGAATACTGTGATATGAGAGCAAAATTACTAACCCACAACAAAAAAAATAGACAAAAGGATCCTACTCACAAAGTTTCACATTTAGTCATTAATCAGCACTGTGTCATTCTCAATAAAATTACTTGACATTTCAATTTTAGTAACCTCTCTCCACAGGCCTTAAGAATTTCCTATTTTATTAGCTAAGTACATTAAAAGACACTTTATGGTAAAACTAAGTAGTAATAAATTCACAAGTATTCTGAAGGTCATAAATCATCACAAGACTGTAAAAGAACAGATATTTTCACCAATAAGAGTCATTTCAGAAAGGTTAGTGAAAACTCTCACATAGTCACAAAAAAGAATATTTCATTTAGTGAAGTATAGCAACATACTTCTGCATCCACCTACTATTTACCTGAAAACTCAATAATTTCTAGCACTATAATTTGGCTGTACTATAATATGAAATTAGAATATTATGCTATTTGGAAAAATTTAAATGGAGTAAAATAACTGGCATTTTTTTAATGGTTATATTCATTATTACATGCTATATTCCTTATTACATGGTAATTTCTTCAAGAGCACATGGGTGACATTCTAGATTCCTTTAAGTTCCGAAAGCAACTGGTCATTTACAGGCATTACAACACCAACCTGTTGAGGTTTTTGTATAGTATCCTTTCTACAAACTGGATCATGCCATAATTTTGCATGGTCAAGTAGACAACTCACTATTCTCACCCTAAGAAACCCAAAACTATTATAAACTTAATTTTTTTCTTCAATTGCTGAATTCAGTTCTCTAGAATCAAATATAAAATTTCTCTTGATAATCAAGATCAAAATGTCATATAACCACCAAATATGTGGTTGTTTAGAATCCCCACAAAGAGAAAAGATGATGAAAAGAATGTGAATAAAATGGTTGGCTCTGCTACCCCTAACATGGAATTCTAAAATGAACAATTTGACTAAAATTACATTACCAGCTATTTGTATAAGTAACAAAGAGAAAGGGACAATCCCAAAATCCACAATCGCCCTTATAATTGTCCAGCTTAAAATAGCCAGGACTTGGCTCAATGGTCTGTTTCCCCAAAATCTTAAGTGCTAAAAACAAACCTTTCACAGTTTTCTTTATTGTTAGTTAGAAAATTTCATATCACATTGTGTTTTCTGTAACAGAGAGTACAACAGGATAAAATAACATGATAAAATGTAGAAATGTCAAAATGATATCAATTAGTATAATTGTGGCAAGTTTTTCTAAGATTCAAAAATACTTTATTAGGTAGGCTTTTAAGAATCCACATTACTTAAAGTGAATACCTTAATCGTTCAGTTTATTTCTTGGGGGACTTAATATTAGCTTGTCAATGTGAAAAAAAAAGTACTCTTCAAGCCTTCCAAAATTTCTAATATATTATCTTTATAAGAAGGTCTATTTAATGGCAGCTAATTTGGAAACATCAAATTTAAGGTTACAGCTTGAATAAAACAAGAAAAAATAAAGTTCACTCAAGTATTTCTGTTGGCATAAACTGAAGAGAACTACTTAAGAAAAGACTGACACTGAGGGCTCCATTTTGCCATCACTCATGTACTTCAGCCACCAGTTTTCACATTATTTTAATCAAGAGATAGACATAATGGGTCTATCATTTAAAGCACGCAAATTCATTACTCCTTCTTTGTGAAAGTTTGACATCTTGTCTCATGTCACGTATTTGCAAACTAAGTATGCACTCCACTAAAAAGACAAAGAACAGCGAAACTAGAATAACTTCACTTTTTAAATTTATGTTTTCATGAAACAAGTAGATGTTGGCAATATCAGATTGCTAGGACCATCACTAGACCTTCAAGTTTCCTTCAAAATAATTTTCAAAAAAAAATTATTCAGAACCTAGAATTAAAATTGACTCCAACAACTAAACCCCAAACACAAGCTCCTTCAATAAAAAGCAGACAATACCTAATTAACCTTTTTTTTTTTTTAACATGGGCAGGCACCAGGAACAAAACCCAGATCTCCAGCATGGCAGGAGAGAACTCTGTCACTGAGCCACCATCGCCCACACCTAATCAACTTTTAATAACAAAAATAATATTTCCATTTTCTACATAGATAATCCAGTAAATACCTCTAAGTAAATAGAGTCATTTTGTCTTAGACCCATTGAAGGAAAAAAAAGCCCCCCAAAAAGACAAAAGAAATTATTCAACTTCATACTTCCACTATAATTAGACATCAATTTTAATAAAACAAGTTCACTTAAAATTATTTTTCCAGTAAAATTACCAGCTTTCCAATCCTTCGTTTTTCGATGATAGCATTTTTTAATTCTTAAAAGTTTGTATATGACAGAAGAGGTAAATACTAAAAATTAACTCAAAGAAATAACTTCTTCCTATTGATTGTAATGAAGAGAGTAGAGAGAAAAACCAATGTTTTGGGGTTTGGGGTTTATTTTAATACTTTAAGACAAATTTGACAAAACTGAGATTAGAGAAAATAATTGTTATTTCTTCTAAAACAAAGTATATTACATTCTGTCTATTCAAATGTTTCCACATATCTACATATTTAATGTAAAGTGACAATGATGAGCAAACATTTTTGATCACTCACTATGTGCCAAGCACTATATTAAATGGAGTATACATATTAATCCTCACAGCAATTTCATCTGGTAGGTACTATTTGCATGTGTGTGTGTATGCTATATGACAGGGGTCACTTTTCATTCTTTTTCCATGTGACTATCCCCTTAATGCAGGATGGTAGGTACTATTTTAACACTATTTTACATGGAGGACTGAGGTACAAAAAGGCTAAGCAATTTATTCAAAGCAACATAGCTAGTCAGTATCTGTGAATCAAATCCAGTCTAGGTCCGGAGTCTGATTTCTGAATCACTACACTACATTATGTATAACGTATGCACAATATCTGGTATGATGCCTGACATCCAGCAGATACTAAATAAAAGTGTAATTATTATCATATTATCTATCTCTTCTTTACTTACTCTGTGATAATTCTGGATTTCCTTTCAGATTCATCATCTTTGGAATTGAAGGGCCATACACATCCACATCTAACAAACCAATGGTCTTTGACTGTAAAAAAAAAACACATAATTTCCATAATATTATTCCCACTCATCATCAAAAATATAGGGAAAGTAAATCTGACTACAGAAGAAATTTCCAAAACATTTCAAAATCACAATCTAAACTTTCACAGCAACAGTGAGAAAAATAAGAGCACAGATTGCTTAGATAAATATTTCTTGTTAGGTTTACTAATTTCTTCTAGATAACTGACTAGAAAAACCCACCCTGTATACCTTACATATGGTGGTTCAGGTCTCTATACAGTCTCAAACAGACTAAGACCTTTCTGATCTGAACATGACTTTGAGAACTAACAAGTCACACATACACATACCAGTAAAATAATGATGTACAATGGCAAATAAATCCCAAGGAAGATGGAACATTAACTTTTGGAAAGCTAGTCTAACATCCTAAAGAATAAAAATTGAAACAATTATGGAGACAAGACCATAATCAAGTAAGTGAGAAAGTCTGGTTAGGAAAACGATGCAGACCTGGCCTAACTGCGATGGCCTTGCTAACAAGGACACTGACAGACATAACACAGAGGCAATGTGCAGGTCACAGTGAAACGCCCAGTGTCTTCTGGAGAATTCATCAAACAGCTGAAACTATTTTCTTGGATAATCCATCCAGCTGCCCAAAGGCAGAATATGCTGATTGGTCTCTCTGCTAGCTGCCAGTTTATCAGCAGTTTATCCAAGGAAAGGCAAACAAAATTCACTATTCCTAAAAATGTCTTTTTTTTTCTTCTCCCCCTCTCTTCTCTCTACTTTGACAGATAAAATCAATATTACTGGTTTTACTCATATACAAGGAAACAGAATGTTAATAACTAAATATGTCTTTGAGTTATTCTCTGATCAAGTCTTACAATTCCTCATTCCTCACGGCCTCATATCCTGTCTAGATAAAGCTCTCAATCTCTCCACAAAAATAAAAAAAAATCTAAAACCACCCCTCATCTTCCACAGTTATCTACTTATTTCTAGGCACAAATTTATGTTTTAAACCTCTCTGTCTGATTACGACAAACAAAATAAGGCAAATTCAACATTTACATTCCTAACTTTATAATGACTCACACTATAGTTCTCAGAACACTATTTAATATCCCTGTATGACTAAGTGTCCACAGAGGAAAAAACTGAGATTAATAACTGCCTCTTCCAAAATGTCAGCTTATTGTAAAATAAATGACAAAAAACTAAGGGTACTGCACCTTTAAAAGAATGCTATCGGGCGGGCCACGGTGGCTCAGCAGGCAAGAATGCTTGCCTGCCATGCCCAAGGACCCGGGTTCGCTTCCCGGTGCCTGCCCATGTAAAAATAAATAAAAATAAATTAAAAAAAGAATGCTATCACATAAAAATTTAGGATTAGTATATTTAGGTATTAGGTTTAAAGAGGTAGGAACATTCAATGAGAAATATTGACCCATTTTATTCCCTTTTTAAACACCAACAAATAAAATTTCTATGGATAAAAAAATTTTATATGAAAGGGGCCTAAAACCTTTAGAAATATAGCTACTATTATTGTCTGAGGGTCCACTGATGTTGTAACATATTAGTTTAGAATTTCACTTCTTTCCATATCTTTTCTTTGACACCGACAAGAATTAAAAGCTACCACAACATAATAACAAATATCCAACAAAAACAAATATTTTTCCTCGTTCTTTTATTTAATATTGATTTAACAGTAACTCCAAGGACAGGTCCCTAGTTTCAAATTAATCTTCTACCTATACTTGTCAAGTACAATCACTAAAAGAGAAAACCACTTCTAGAAGAAAACCATGCCTGCCTAGAAAGTAAAACCCTTGGCACTATGACTCAAGTCAAAATCGACTAAACTAGACCATGCAGATCTGTGCTAACATTTGCTGTGATAGGAATGGATTTTATATATACCTAGATGGCTGGTAATATACAACATCATCACATAACAATAAAGGGAAGGAGGTGTGAAATTACAAGATTTTAGAGTTCCCCTGCTGCCTAGAGAATGGAACTAGCAATAACTGAGAATCTTCTGGTTACGTTCTCTGTATACTCTCCCTACGAGTGGTTACCGACTGATCTAAATTCATTCCCAATGTCTGCATGCATCAAAAAGGAAACAGGGAGAAGGAAGGCATGAAGGTGGGAAGGAATAAAGGAGGGAGGGAGAGAGGGAAAAAGGGACAAACAGAGAGAAGAAGCAAGGAAGGGAAGGATGGAGGGAAATTAGTCAGCAGCATTATATTTAGAGCTGGGATAAAGTAGGCTTCTAAAGCCGCTCTGTGGACAAAACAGAATCTCTAAAAATATGCTCTCTTAAATCACTCAAAACAAACGCCTATACTTTCCCCAGTTACATTTTGCCATTGCTTGAGTCCTTCCACAGTGTTAGATACTGTGCTAAGCATTTTATTAACATTCCTCATTAACTCCTTATAACAGCAATATGGTATTATGCTTAGTAATGGGTGAAAAAACTAGAAACTAACATCAAGATGATCATTTTTTTTAAGTATGCTGTCTTGGAATGACTGGTGATTGTTTGTGTTTAGGCTTTATGGTATATTGGAGGGAGACTTGGTTTCTTGACCCAGTCATTATCTCCAACCACAGGCATTATCTCTAGACCAGTTTCTCCACCTCTGCAAAGTGACAGGGCACTAAGATGATCTCTTAGGTTTCACTGTGTTCTAAGATAAAGTCTTTAATTTAAAATCTAGTATTTCTCTTTTTTTTCTACCTTTTCACCTCCTTAGAATGTTATAAATATTTACATTCATAAATTTCCAACTCATAACCTCATAAATTTCCAACTCAACTTTAACATGATCTGACTACACAGAGCAAAGGTCAACAAATATTTTCCTAAAAGACCAAACAGCAAATATTTCAGGCCTAACAGGCAATATGATCTCCATGGCAACTACTCATCCCTGCCATTGGAGCACGAGAGCATCCATAAACAATATATAAAGTAATAGCATGGATGTGTGCCAATAAAACTTTAATTACACAAACAGGAAATGCTTTGAATTTGGGTCAAAGTTTGCAGACATCCGATTTACAGAAAAAAAATTTTTTATGACCTAGTTATCCAATCATCCAGCATAATCTTAGTAGAGCCAAAGGCAGGCACAACTAGTCATCTTTTTAGTATCAGAGGAGCTACCTTAATAAAGATTTACTTCCTCATCCTTAATTAGTTAATTTTTAAAAATAATAAGGAGCACACCTTCAGGCTGTTTCAATGGAACTAAATTAGCATGACTTGCTTAGATTTTATATATCATGAATAAAATCAGTGTCCATTAACACCAAAGCCAACATTAAGGCATACTGTACTTAGAATTGGCACAGCTACTTGGACGAGAACATTTCCATAGTTACAAATTTTAGCTTAAGCAGATTTTTAAGTCTAGATTTCAATAATGTTCAAAAGGTACCAGATGAATTTGTTTTTTCTAATTTACTCCATTATTTTTAAATAAGCTCCTGTTTTATCTGTATAAATAGTCTTTCAATTGAACTTCCAAACAGACAGTTTTACACTTTTGGAAAATAAATGAGCAAAGTAAAAGGCTAATAAACAAATGTAGGCAGCCAAATGTCTACCTAGTCAAGTTTTATGAATCCTTTCTACCCACTCCTCCTAAAGTAATTATATTCAGTCAAGAAACTCCATTTGGGATTTTCTCTATCTTTAATTTCAACCAAGCTCACAAGAACAATCACTACAAAAGCCTCACAAAATATATAACAAGATAAAGAAAAAGATTATTAAAAAATAACTATAAACACAGCAGGTTTATTGTTAACCATAAACTTAACCTAGAACTTTAGAACCTAAATTATACTCTTTCTGATGTTCCAGCTGTACTTCCAGCCTAGAAGATGACACAAAACAAGACAGCTCAACCCCCAAGATACCATTTACATTTTTTATCTGTTTCCTTATAATTTATAATTCCCTGTAAAAGCTGTAAAAAATGACAGAATTATTCAAAGTGATTATACTCTTTCATTACTATTATGCAAAAGCTGCAATTTGAGAGACTGCAAGTCCTATTTTTGGCATGTTGGATTTCAAAGGCACCAGCAACAGTTTTGATACTGCTTTGTTCCTCCAAGAGAATTTATATTAAAGAAGACTGTAAAGCTTCATGACATGTTCCTCTTATCCATGTCAGCTGCTAATAGAATCCATCACAACAGTGTCTTAGAGCTGTCCTTTCCAATTATTTGTAAGTAAACATCTATTTAAGACCTACCTAAAGGCTGTCCTTTCCATAGAAGTATCCAGTTTGACTCCTATGATTTCTTGCACAATGTATTCAGTTTAATCTTGGACCTGCAAATGGTATTTATTCAATTTAGAGTTGATTCAAGCTGCTGCTTCTCTTTCTGTCCCGCTTAAAGTCAAACTGCCATACATGAAAATTTCATTCTCTTGGGTACAGAAAATATGTTTCTTAAATTCTATCAGCTACAATTAAATAAAAATCTGATTGTCAGCAGAGTTAATGGCTGGACAAGGTAGTTAAAGAACAATTTCTTATTGCTTATCAAAGGACAGTCTAAATCTTCAAGTTCAATCAGGAAAGAGAGAGGAACAAGGGCAGCATAGGAAAAATTTCATCTGGCTGGACAGAGCACAACCAGAGATGAACTCATGAAAATTACAGAAGAATCCCAAATGATAAACTAATTGCTTGCAAAAGAGCCGAAAAGGTAGAAAAAAAAGAGAAATACTAGATTTTAAATTAAAGACTTTATCTTAGAACACAATGAAACCTAAGAGATCATCTTAGTGCCCTGTCACTTTGCAGAGGTGAAGAAACTGATCTAGAGATAATGCCTGTGGTTGGAGATAATGACTGGGTCAAGAAACCAAGTCTCCCTCCAATATACCATAAAGCCTAAACACAAACAATCACCAGTCATTCTCCTTTTCACCTCTCATCTCTGCTCCTACTACTCTTTGCCTTTTCACTTGACTCTAAACACACTGCCTCCTCAGTTTCTTAAACACACCAGTGAAAGCTTCTGCCTTAGGGATACAGCAGATGCTGTTTCTTCCAGCAGAGAATCCTATTCTTCAGGTGGGCACCACCTCAATCTCTTCCTCACTTCCTTCAGGTCTTAACTCAAACATCACCATGCAATGAGGCTTTCAGTGGACACCCTATCTAACACTATAAATTTCTCACCACTTCAATGGACATTTTTGACCTTCCTTTCAGCTTTTTCTTTCTTTTTAGCTCGTATCAGCATTTAATATACTATAAATTTATGTATTTATCTTGTTTGCTGTGTTTCTCTCATTAAAATATGCGTTCCAGAAGAGGAAACATTTTTGTATGTTTTGTTCACTACAATATCTCCAGAACCTAGAGTATTAGGCTCTCTATTCCCTGCTCCATTCTAACAAATTTCAGTTCAGTAGTTCTGAACTAGAGTCCAATGAACTATATTTATAACATTCTAAGGAATAAGACAACCACATCACAATCACATAAATTTGATTTGAAATACAATCACATAAATCATTTGTAAATAGATGAAAATTTGCTAGGTGGGACCAAATCTGAGGGTTAGCAGGATAATGGTAATAATAACCTATAGTAATTAACAGTAACATCGAAGAACTTAAAAGGAAAAACAAACAAATAATACAAGCCTGGTGAACATTCTCCCATATGGGTAAATAATCAGTGAAATACTGCAAGGGATGTATTTATACTGAAATATTATTTGTTGTTTATCTGAAATTCAAATTTATTGAGTATCCTAGTTTTTATTTTCTAAATCTGGCAACCCTACCCTAGCTTGTCTTCTCAACATAGTAGCCAGAATGATTCAATTGAAACATAAGCCAGAGCCTGTTATTCCTCTGCTCAAAAACTTCAATGCCCCCACCTCCTCTACTTCATTCATGTAAAAGCCAGCATCCTTACAACAATTCATCAGATCCCACATAATCTAGCCAGCTCCCCATCTACCTCCTGCTTCCCGATTCCATTAAGTTTCATCACCTATTACTCTACTCCAGCCACAATGGCCTTCTTGCTATCTCTTAAAAATGCTAGGCATGCTTCCACCTCTTGGCCTTTGTACTGTGTGTTCCTTCGTATAGTCACACAGCCAACTCCCTCACCACCTAAAAGTCTCTGCTCAAATAACTTTTCAGTGAGGCCTACCCTATTTTAAATTGCAAACCTACCCCCTCCTTCAAGCACTTCCCCTCCCTCTTTCCACAGTCTACTTTTATCACCTTCTAACATAGTATTTAACTTCCTTATAGCATTTATTGTCTATTTATTATAAGCTCCATAAGGACAGGGATATCTCCAAGCACCTAGAAAAATAAGCATTAAAGAAATATTTGTTGAATGAATGAATGAACAAATGAGCAAACCTCAGTTTGTTCTTCTGAAGAATATCAGGATTGGTTAATATATAATCCCTAAAATTCCTTTTAAGCTTTAGCAGTCTATGATTTCATGAAACTCCCTCTCCTATCACTTCCATACTAAGATATTAAGTTAAAGAACTCAAAATTAGATAATATATACAAGGTTTAAATATTTAAACATTAAAGAAAGTATAACAATTTCCTTGAGGTCTACTCCTAATACCTAATACTTTTCCCCAAGAAAACCTAATGTCATCTTCATTTTCCTATTGATCTCAACTCCAGATAAATGGGACTTTCTGGGAGAAAATCTAGTGCAAAGAATGGCTATGGTGGACTATTATAAAAAATATGAGAGAGTATACCATCTACATCTGTGAAAACTACAGCACAGCATGGTATGAAAGAGCTAACATTAAAAAGCAAGTGATTTAAACCTTCTCACTAGCAAGATTAAGTTTAACCGAGTTTTAAACATACAAAGGCTGCATAGGAGGGTTTTTTTTTTTCCTTTCTTTCTAGAACAGTATAAGCAACAATTTAAACAAGAAGAAAATATTCTAAGTCCCACATTTTCATCTAGTAAGTAACAGAAATAAATTAGGGGTAAAATATCAAAGATTAGAAAAAGAAAAACCTTAAATCTTTGGCCTGTAAAATTAAAGAAAAAAACTACCAATGCTTTTAATAAGTAAACTCTCCAAATACAGAGGAAATCAGAATGCTTTCTCTCCCCACAGAAGTACATAAAATGCAGAAAAAGATGCCCCCAGACACTAATCCCTAAAAGTATTTTATTTGTGACATTCAACCACTTATTTCATTGCCAGAACTAAGCATGGGGACCTAGAAACCTAACCAAACAAGACTGTTTCTCAAAACAGATAACACGGGCTGAAAATCCTACATCAATTCCTTATTAGTGTCCTTAACTAGACAGGGAAGAGCAAGGCAGGGAAGAGCATTCCCAATTTTAAGGGCACCTCTTCCAGTGCAAAGCAATGAAGCAATCACAGGAACTGGATGTGAACAGAACACTTCATCTACCTTCCAGGCACAAAGTCTCGCCAGCCAAGCAGCTGGTCTGGAAACACAGGTTCCTTAAGTTCTCTGCACCCTTCCTGTCAGTCAAAGAGGTAAGGACCCCTCCAACACTGCCCTGCTGAGGACTAAGGGCCTTCCTTATTCCTCAGGGAGATATGATGGGGGGTTGGGTGGGTACAATTTTCTGAGAACAAACTTGAGAGAGAAAACTGAATTGTAAGGGCCAAGTTGTGGGAGGTAGGGGAGGAAAGAGGGGACATTTTAAAAGATTGTTGTGTGAGAAAGATCTGTGTAACTTTTTATTGGACAGACTCAGATAATGAAATTTAAAGGATCTGTATTAGTTTTGCCACTGATACATTAGAAATAAAAGGAAACTAAGGTAAAAATATACTAAATGTAAAATTAAAGTAACTATTCTCTTTCTAACTCATATGCAAATTCAGCAACTTCCTCCAACAAAGTAAGAGAATGAATTACTGGCAGAGAGCTTCACTTTACCAAAAGAAATATAACAGTTAGGCCAGAGGGTAATGAGGAGGAAACATCCAGCCAATAACTTCTTCAGAGCTATTCAAAACAAATTGCTACAGCTTCTAACTCGAAATCTCAAAGCATGTTCTACATAAGCTCTCTACCTAAAACCATACAGAAAATACAAGAAAAAAGCAGTTTGGGTTTTTTTTCCCTATCTGAAGATAATCTTATAATACAGGATTTATCTTATTGTCTTGGCTGAGGGTAGATTGTTTGTCTACGTACTTATGGAGGAGAAGGACAAGCAGGTAAGAAGGAAAAACGCCTAAAAGAAGATTAGCTTTAGGGTCTAGTTTAACATACTTCCATTCCTCTGTTACACATTTAATTATATATAAGTACATCCATATTCTTCACTTTAACTTTCATTGTAATATTTGGTGTTAAGTTCCCTATTCAGTACCCTGAATTATTCTTATAAAAGGCACCATGTAGACAGAAACAAATATCTCAATTAATACTCATATTAAACATCTAGTAGTTTTCCATCAACAAGAATAATTACTTATATTTTCTATAAAATGTATGAACCTTGAGGATTTAGATAATCTACTTACTCACAGATGGCATGTAAGTCATGAGTAAAATAAACAAACTTCACTGTATGCAAGTATATATATTTAAACTACACAACCATATAAAATTAAAATTAAGTTTAAAAACTATGAAAAAGCCCTCTAGGTGCCATTATGATTATCACCTACAAAATGATGTTATAAAAAAAGCTAAACTATATTTATGAATCAATTTCAATTAAATAGCCACTGTAATACATAGTACAATATTAAATATCTCTGTTAGTTGAATATTGATGTAATATTTTAAATTAAGGGTCAATAAAAGATTTTTTTAAATATTAATACCTTGCTCAAAGTTCAAAAGTAGTTAGCCTATTAATTCTATTGGAAAGTAGCAAAAATGTCTTTTGATAAATGAAAGTCAGAGCTGCTTAATACCATTAGTCACATAAGTGATTACTATTTTCATGTGTTTTTTTTTTAAAAAAACAAACATATTAATGGCATAGTGAAATGCATGAAGAGGCAAACTTAGAATTCCATCATTTAACAGACAGGTGATTATAAATTACCTAACCTCAAGGACCTCAATTTCCTCACCTATAAAATAAAGATTAAGAAGCTATGTACTTTACAGGATTATTGTGAAGAATATAGAGCAGTGAATTTGTGAAATTTAAAGAATAATCACAGCTATACAGCTCTATGTGCTAGGCACTTCTTACTCACTTTGCATATGTGATTAATTCTCACAACAACCTTGTAAGGTAGGTGTACAATTGATCCTCAATAAAGAAACACAGGTGTAGAGAAGTTAGTGATTGCCCAAGGTCAGGCTTGTAATTGGGATAGGAACAAAACAGTATGCCTTCAGAGTTTACATATATCCACTACAACGTGCTGCCTCTCTCCAATAAGACAAATTAAGTAAAATTCCTATCACAAAGTAACTATTCAATAAATGTTAGTATCTTTTTCCCTTCCACCAAGACCTCCTTATGCAATGAAGCAGGGAAATCAAGCATTTATTATCTATGAGTAGTTATTTATCACACAAAACAAACATTCAAAATAACATTCTAATTATTAACCAAGGCAACAACATAACATAAGCTTTGAGAACTATAAAACATGCCTTAACGTGCACTTGAAACTTTTATTTGAATTGATATTGTCTGTTTTTGTTGTTGTTTTCAGAGGAAGAAACATGTCTAGCTTAAGGTTTTATATACGATCACTGTGAAAAATAACCTCTACTAAATATTAAGTGGCTTATTTCCCAGATATTGGATTCAGGGTTTTGGGTATATTAAGCCAATTTTTAAGTTATATACTTATATGGGATTTTGCAGAACAGACACAGCCAATAATGTAGTTATGAAAATAAACAAAGGCTTATATGCTTCAAGCTCAGAAGATATTTGGCAGGCCAAAGGGAAATCAGCTATTGACTACAACAGACACTAGACAACAAAAGAGCAATTTATTATATTCTACTTCTTATTTTTTTGTTGTATGGAAATCGGTGTTTCTCAGCTAAACCAAATGCACAGTACCTACTATAGCTAACACACATAATAGCTAGTTACTGAATAACTACTACATGTCAGACACTATGCAAGATATGGTATGTATTTACATGTCTATATTTCACAATAGCTCTATGCAGTAGGTATTATCATTATCATAGATTAGGGACCTAAGGCTCTCAGAGCTAAAATACCTTGCCCAGGTTCACACAGTTAAAAAATGAAGAACTGGGCGGCTGCCGTGGCTCAGCAGGCAGAGCTCCGACCTGCCGTGATGAAGGTCTGGAGTTCGATCCCTGGTGCCTCCTGCCCATATGCAAATTAAAAAAAAAAAAAAATGAAGAACTGAGATTCAAATTCAAATCCCCAAATTCAAAGCCATTGCTCTTCCTAAGAAAAGTACTCAAACTTGGCTGTGTGTCAGAACTACCTGGGGAACTTGTTAAGAAATTAAATAATCAAATCCCAAACATAAAAATATGAATTCCCAGAGATTCTGAATTAACAAGCTTCCCAGGTGATTCTTATGTAGCCAGCTGACATAAGAATGCAAGGAGTAGATTTGAAACCATTGATGACCAGACTTCTGGGAAGATGGTAGAAAAAGGAGAAGCAGAACTCAATCCTCCATCAAATATACCTGAAGAACAGGGAGAAACTGTCCAAAGCAGCTATTTTTGGGCTTGGGAAACCAGTAGAGGATGGTGCAATATACAGGGAAGAGCTAGACAAAGAAACAGAGAAACTGTGATAGGGAAATGCGCATTGGCCCTTTCCGGACAGAGAAACTGGACTGAGGGACTCAGTCACCTATAGCTCCCAGTGCCCAGCTCCCATCCTGGAGGCCAGCAGCTTCTGGTTGGCCTGATTCCTGACTGGGTGGCTGCTACAAACTAAGGAAATCAGGGAAGCCCTCAGACCCACAAATAAAGAGGTCCATGGCACAGTTCTAATCCAAACATTGGCCAGTGAAATTGAACCTCTGGGGCCTGCAGCCTTGACCCTTTCCATACAAATGCCCGTGGCACCCATAGCGCCACTGCTTCCACAAATGAAGAAGCTGCAGCAAAGGACTTGCTCAACCTTGGCTCGTAGTGCCCATCCCCCACCCTAAAGGCCAGCAGATATTGGTCAGCCCTGTTCCTGCTTGGCAGGATGCTGAGGACTTGAAAAGTCAGGAAAGCCTTCCCACCTGAGAACAGAGGGGACGCAGCACAGTTCAGCTCCAAATGTTGGCTGGCAAAACTAGGCCTCTGGGTTCTGCAGCCTTGGCCCTTTCCAGACAGTGTCCATGACGCCATTGTTTCCACATGCTTCAGAAGCAGAAACAGAGAGCTAAAAATAAACTACCCCTGTAAAACCATAGAGAATAGGTTTCTTAAGAGTGCCATTCGCTAGACAGGTTGAGAAAGTGAAGTTTGGGAGCTGCTATCTTGACCCTCTCCCCAAGGCCCTTTGGAATTGGTCTATACCCCTGGCATAGGACCCTGGTCCGTCAGGAAATACTTATGTACCAAGTGCTAAAGAAGAGATTTAAGAGGAACCAAATCAACAGCAAAATCTTGAACAAAAGAGGGAAAACTACCTTCAGAATAATCTCATCAAGATGATTAGATAGCCAGATACCAGCAAAAAAATTACAAGACATACTAAGATGGCCCAGCCAAAAGAATAAATTAAAAAGTCAGAGGAAATAGAGAATTTGAAACAACTATCGAAGATGTCCAACAAATCTCCTTAAACCAATTCAAGGAGATGAAAATATGGGTAAAGAGATAAAGGATATTAAAATAGCTATTAAAGAAATGCAAATTAAAACTACAACGAGATATCTCACACCTTCTAGGGTGGCCACTATTAAACAAACAGGAAATACAAGTGTTGAAGAGGGATGAGAATGTAAAATGATACAGCCACTGTGGAAGACAATCTGGCAGTTAGTCAGGAAGCTAAGTATAGAGTTGCCTTATGACTCAACAATCTCACTACTCAGGATCTACTCAGAAGATCTGAAAGCAGAGATGCAAACAGACATTTGCACACCAACAATATTATTCACATTTGCCAAGAGATAGAAACTACCCAAGTGTCCATCAACACATGAAGTGATAAACAAACAAAAAAAAAGTGGTATAAACATAACAATAGAATATTATTCAGCAGTAAGAAGTCCTGAGGCATGTGACAACACGGATGAACCTTGAGAACATTACGATAAGTGAAAAAGTCAGACACAAAAGGACAAACACGGCACAATCTCACTGATATTAACTAACTGTAATATGTAAACTCATAGATATAAAATACTGAACAAAGGTTGCCAGGATACAGAATGAAGCTAAAAAATGAGGAGCAGTTGTCTAATATGTGCAAAATGTTTACTTAGATGGAACTAGTTGTTTGGAAATGGCAAGAAGTGATGGTAACATGTTAATGTGAGAATAATTAATAACACTAAATGTTGTCTAAATGTGATGGAAAGGGGAAGTTTAAAGTCAAGTTACCAAAAGGAAAAATGGAGGTTATAATATGGGAAAGTGTAACACAACGAATCTTGTGGTGAACTATAAGTGTGATTAAATGTACAAATATTAAAATATATTAAAAAGTTCTTTCATGAACTACAAAAAATATGCAACAGTATTACAAGGAGATAATTATAGACAGGTGTATGGGAAAAATGTATCTATTGTAAACTATGGACTAGAGTTAACAGTAAGTAATATTTTAATACTCTTTCAACAAAAATCACAAATGTACCACACCAAAACTATGGGTCAACAATAGGGGAGACAAGAGGTATGGAGAATTGGGGATTTAATTTTTATTCTTATTTCTTCTCTAGAGTAATGAAAATGTTCTAAAATTGATCATGGTAATGTATGCACAACTATGTGAGATACTGTAAGCCACTGATTGTATACTTTGGATAGTTTGTATAGTATTATGAGTATATCTCAATACAATGGCAAAAAAATAGGCAAATAATATGCAAAGCCATTTTTTCTAGGAAGAAATACAAATGGCTAAAATGCACATGAAAAGATGTTCAACATCACTGGCTATCAGGGAAATACAAATAAAAATCACAATGAGGTATCATTTCACACCTACTAGAATGGTCACTACTAAACGAATGGAAAACTACAAGTGTTGAATGGATGTGGTGAAACAGGAACACTTATTCACTATTGGTGGGAATGTGGAAGACAGTTTGGCAACTCCTCAGAAAGCTAAGTATAGAACTGCCACATGATCATGCAATCCCACTACTAGGTATATACTCAGAAGAACTGAAATCAGGGATGCAAGCAGATATTTGCACACCAGTGTTCACTGCAGCATTGTTCACAGTTACTAAAAGACAGAAACAATCCAAGTGCCCATCAACCGATGAATGGATAGACAAAATGTGGCTTATACATATGATGGAATATTATTCAGTAGGAAGAAGGAAGGAAGTCCTGAAGCATGCGTCTACATGGAAGGACCTTGAGGACAGCATGCTGAGCCAAATAAATCAGACACAAAAGGGCAAATATTGTATGATCTCACTAATATGAGCTAATTATAATAAGTAAACATAGAGTTAAAATCTAGAATATAAGTTATAAGGAGATGGAAGGAGGGTAGAGAATGGAGAGCAGATGCTTAACTGTGTACAAAATTTTTAAGTAGGTTGAATTTAAATGTTTAGAAATGGATAGAGGTGATGGTAGCACAATATGGTGAGTGCAATTAATAGCACTGAATTATGTGTGTGACTGTGGTTGACAGGGAAGTTTAGAGTCATGTATGCCACTAGAAGGAAAGCTAGAGGATAAAACACAGGACTATATAACACACTGAACCCTATGAAAGACTATGGCTGATTAATGGTACAAATATAAAAATGTTCTTTCATGAACTAAAACTAATGTACAACACTATTACAAGGAATTAATAATAGAGTGGTATCTGGGAAAAATGCACCTATTGTAAACTATGGACTATGGTTAATAGTAATATTTTAATATTTTCTCATCAACAATAATATATGTAGCACACCAAAGCTAAAAGTCAATAACAGAGTCAATAAGGAAATGGGAGATTTTGTGTGCTTTTTTTTTTTTTGGAGTAATGACAATGTTCTAAAATTGATTAAGGTAACGAATACACAACAATGAGATGATACTGTGAACCACTGATTATATACTTTGGATGGACTGTATAGTATGTGACTATATCTCAATAAAACTGCTAAAAAAATTGAAACATTGTTTATGACCCCCCCAACTGCCTCCTCCATGTTCCATTAGAAAGGGGGTATTGTAGGATCTACAATATATTGTAGCATATAGCTTTAGATTCAATACATGTTGTTAATAGTGTTAGGACCCAAATTGATTTTAAACATTTATTTTATTTATTTATTTATTTATTTTTTGCATGGGCAGGCACTGGGACTTGAACCCGTGCCTCCGGCATGGCAGGCGAGAACTCTGCCTGCTGAGTCACCATGGCCCACCCCCAAACTGATTTTAGATTGGGAAATACATTTTCTTAAATGGTATTATCATCTTTTCATTCATCACCAAAACATGGAGTCATCTTCAACTCCTCCCTCCCTCTAGGTTGAAGAGTATCTCTTAAATCGATCTCTTTCTTTACCTTTCTACTACTTACTAGAGGATTTGATCATCTGTAGACACTTTTGGTTCCTCTACAACAGCCTCCCTAACATCTCTTCGTAGGTAGAGCCTATCACCCTTTAAAGGTGGAAAATGTCAGATTCTCCACTTTACCAGCCTCTCTTGCAGCTAAGACATGGTCACAAGATTCAATTCTAGTCAGTTAAGACACAGAGTGCTTAGCGAAAGTTTCTTCTGTTAAAAAATTTAAAAAATTAAAAAAAGATGAAAACACATGCTTTTCCTGCTTCTTTGGGGTTAGGTGAGGCAGCTATGACTGTAAGCCAGGAGAAAAGTAAAAATACTACCCCAAAGCCCTCGCATAGTTTAGCTGCTTTTTAACCAACTCTATAACATCCAGACTTCTTACTATGTGAAATAATAAGTCCTTATTTATTTATTTTTTTTTAATTTGCATATGGGCAGGAGGCACCAGGGATCAAACTCCAGACCTCCAGCACGGCAGGTCGGAGCTCCGCCCGCTGAGCCACAGCAGCCGCCCAGTCCTTATTTTTAAGTCAATAAATCAATTTATCAGTAAGTAGCTGGCTATCGTAACAGCCTCCCTTACTTCCAATGTCGCTAATTCATTATTCAACATCACTATCAGACTTATATTTAGCATGAACTGTACACTACTGGAATTTCTAAGCAGCCCCACTAATTACAGGAAAAAATCCAAACTCCTTTATATGTCAAATATATACAGCTTATCATTCAACCTCACCCCCCATACCTCTATTGTTCCAATATACCATATGTTATAGCCATAAAGATTACTTTTCATACAAACACCTTGTAATTTCCTGCTACCATGATTTTCCTCACAAAGTTCCTTCAACTTTGAATTCTCTTATTTTATGGTATTTTTCCACTAGCCAAAATTCTACCAAGCTTTGAAAGTACCACCTTAGCTTAACACTGGAATTAATATCTCTCCTCTCTGGCATTTACTTACAGTTGCCACATTCTTCCTTTTATGTAAATAAATATTCGTATCTTTCTCCCCAACAAGCTGGGGGAGAAAGTACCCAGGAGTACCCAGGTGTAAAGACAGTACCCAGTACAAGATGGTCCTTGGATTGTTCAGTCAGATTTATCATAATCACTTAAACATTCTCAACTGTGTTATTTAGAGAACAAATGTAATGAAGACTGTACTTAAAAGGGAAAGAAAGATTGGAACAATATTTTGGGGTATTTTTGAAAATTACTTAAGGTTCCTCAAAACCTTTTTGAATTTCAGATACAAAATTAAATTTAACTGTTAATTGCTAAATGAGAATCAGAAAGGCAATATAAGTTCTACAAAATGCTTAAAATACTTACTTGTATATGCCAATTCATCTCTACTTTCTTATCACTAAAATTATTTCTTAAATTCTTACTTCAGCCAGTAATCTATTCAGCTTTAATCTCATTATCATTTTAGTTCAGTGGAAACATTGCTGGGAAATCCAAATCAAAACCAAAATGAAATACCACTTCACATTCACTATGACTCTAATCAAAAGGACAAATAAAAACAAGTGTTGGTGAGGATGTACAGAAACTGGAAATCTCACACACTGCTGGTGGGAATGTAAAATGGTGCAGCCACTTTGGAAAAGGTCTGCCAATTCCTCAAATAGTTAAATATAGAGTTGTCATATTCCACACCTAGGTATATGCTCAAGAGAAATGAAAACATACTTCCAGCAAAAGCTTATACCCAAATATTCACAAGCAGGATTATTCATAATAGCCAAAAGGAACCAACCCAATTGTCCATCAACAGATGAAATGGATAAATGAAATTTGGTATATCCATCAATGCAATATTATTCAGCATTAAAAATGAACAAAGTTCTGATTCATGCAACAACATGAATTCATGCAACAACCCTAAAGACATCATATTGAGTTAATGTAAAAATGTACATGTAAAAAGACAAGTATAGCATGATCTCACTGATATGAAATAATTAGAATAAGCAAACTCAGACAGAATCTAGAAAATAGGTTGCCAGGGACTGGGTTGGGGATAGAGAATAGGGAATTAATGCTTAAATTGTACAGAGTTTCTATTGGGGTTGATTGTAAAGTTTTGGTAATGGATGGTGGTGATAGAACAATGTAAACGTAATTTACAGCACTGCATTATATATGTGGATATGGTTAAAAGAGGAAATTTTAAGTTGTATATATGTTACTAGAATAAAAATTAAAAGAAAAAATGGTATTGTACGACACAAAGAACCCTACTGTAAACAATGGACTATAGTCAATTTTACAATTATAAAAATGTTCTTTCATGAATTATAACAGTTGTACCTCACTAGTGCAAGGTGTTAATAATAGGGAACTCTGTACTTTATATTACGGGAACTCTGTACTTTATATATTTTATGCACGACATTCTATAAACTTAAAACTACTCTGAGACAAAATTATTAATAAAAATACATATATTTTAAAAATTGAAAAAAGAAATATAAAAATGTCAAATAGATGGTAAAGGTACCATGTTTATAGCTGGGCAACTCAGTAAAGATGGCAGTTCTTCCAATGTAATTTTTTAATTCATATAAAATTTTTTTTTTAAAGTAGATTAGTGGTTGCCTATGGCTGGGATGCATAGAGAAATTAAGAAGTAATAGCCAAGGGGTACAGCATCTCTTTTGGGGGTAATGCAAATGTTTGTGGTGATGAACGAATAATTCTGAATAACATTAAAAACTGTTGAATTATGTACTATAAATGGGTAAGTTGAAACGCATGTGAACTATACCTCAGTAAGGCTGTTTTAAAAAACACCTTTTAGACACCAGTCAACTATGACAAATAGAAACCTTTAAGGAAAGCTATAGACTACTTATTAGTAGGCAAAACAGCACAAACTGAAAGTACTATGTTTTTTAATCTTGACCAAAAGCTAACTGGAAAAGTTTAACACATTTGCTGAATTTTCACAATTAAGGGAAATTCTACTGTACAATGAACTTAAAGTGAAAGCAAATTTTTTTTCCATTCTAATTTTATTCAAGTTTGAAAGTACTAAATCTCTTATTTAAAGAAGTTTTGAAGTTATGTCATGAGTTTATATTTAATATGCATATTATTTTTAAATGTATTGGAAAATGTATCCAACTGACACCAACTCAGTTGCACAATTAAGAAACCTATAGTGGAAGCCATCCTTGACTCCTCCCTCTCCTCTCCCACCACATCCCACCCATCATCATTCTACTACCTTCTCCATGTCCATCGCCCACACCCTAGGTACAAGCCATCACTACAATCTCTTGCCTATACTGTTATAACAGCTTAAACAAGTCTCTTGTGTCTGCTCTAACATCCCTGCAGTAAGAAAGCAACTTTTAAAGAAATGTGATCATGTCTATCCCATGCTTAAAATTGCTTCCACTGCCCTTAGGATAAATTTTAAAATTCTTGACAGGGTCCCCAAGGCTTGTATGGTCTCACTCCTGCCTACCAGGCAGACTTGTCTCTGACACTGACTGCCATTTCACTGACCTTATTTCAGTTCTTTCACCCATGCTCCTTCCCACTCAGGGTTTTTCTAGAACAAAGGTCACTTCTCTCAGGGAGCTACCATTTTAACTGGGGTGAAAGGGGACATGGAAGAATACAAATAAGAAACAAATAAGAATTGGGGGTAATAATTACTTCAATGAAAAAAATAAAAGAGTGATGTGAAAGAAAACAATACTGATTGTGGTAAGGCAGATGCGAGTAATATTACTTACTCAGGGAAGCGTTCCCTCAACCTTGATTAGGATCTCCTGCCACCAGGACTTCTTTGTGGCACTTATCACAGACCCATCTAAATAACTTGAACTGTCTAATCTGCCACTGTCCCTGAAATTTCTACCACAGTGCCTGACATATAGCAGGTAGTTAATAAACATGCTTTAAAGGAATGCCTTGGGTTCTTCCATTTCACAAGCTGAACCATAAGACTACAATCAGCTAAACTCTCCAAGTCTCTGCCAGAGCCAAAATCAACAGTCACCAAGAGAAATAAGAGAGGTTATCTGCTGCACCTTCTGCCTTCTCCATGAGCCTCAGCAATCCCCTCTCTGCTGACTCTGATATACTACTTCCTATATCATATTCCCTGCAATGTTTCATAAAACACTGACTTAAGCAACAGCTGGCTTCCATTTTCCCAATCTAATCACGTATAAAAATAAAACATCATTTACATTATCACAGTCATTTCCACGACAAATGTAAAAATGTCATAGCCCTAACTACAAGATTATAAGGAGAAGCAGGAGACTTGCAGGGGATTTTGTCAAAGGCAGATGTCAGCTACTCAAGTTCCATTTTCAGGACTTGTTTCTAAGCAAGTCTATTCTTTGCTGACTTCAATTTCCTCCTTTAAAAATGACATTTAGTAGATTCCCTAAGGTTCTCAAATTTTCCTTTTTCGTTTGATTACTTAAAACATCCTTTAGTTTCTGGTGCCTGCCCATGTAAAAAAAAAAAATCCTTCAGTAACATGAGACCAAACCCCTTTTTTCTCCATTATAAGAACAATTTCTACTACCAGACTAGCTTTACAAATTAAGATGTGATGCTCAAAACATGTACTACTTAAAGTGGGGAAATTTATTTTAAAGTAATTGATACTCACAAGCTCCATGGTGTAACTAGTTAGTGTTAAGACAAAATTAGAAGCTAATCAAACTGAGCAATTGTCACTGAATGTTCAGAGAAAAAACAAATCATTTTAAGACTTGCCTCTTGTGTACTTGGTCAAATGCCTATGAACCGCAGTGTCTAGGGAATGTTCTACCCCAGCACTGCTCCAAACATCCCTCTTGTTCCAGATATGTCACCTCACCCAACCCGAGCGGTCTGATCCTTCTTTTGAAATTTAATCCTTTGGAAAAGAAAAGAAACCAGTAATCTAAAAAGCCTCTCTGCTGGTGAAGAAAAAAAAAACAAGCACACAAATTTTCCCCAAAATGTCCTTCCTCTGGATGGATGCCACCTTACTCATGCACAGCTGGTGTTTGCTCACTAAAATACTCCGCTCATAAACAAGCCCCTTCTATCCTATTATCACTGGCATCTATTAATTTTCAAATTGTCTCTACCAAGACAAAATTTCTATGCCGTGCAGCTTTTAAAAATAACCATTCTAGTCAGTACCCAATTCATTCTGACACAATTTTTTAATTCCTCAGTGAACTCTTAAAAGAACAAAACTTGCCACTATTTTAAGCCAAAGAAAACAACAACAAAAATTGGCTAACAAAACAGCAAGCAGACAACTGCTTAAAACCAATATGCTATATCAATTAAAACATTTAAAACTGTCATTGTTCAACCTCTACATATTTAGCAACTTAGATAAGTCTTAGAATTCATGTATGTCTTTATCCCAGTCTTAAAATGTACTACTAGTTAAAAGATCATTTTCTCAAATATACCCCTACTTCCAAGGGGTATCTTATTCAGATCTATAGGCCTAAATACTACCCATATTCTGATGACACCCAAATTTAAATCTCATGCCTCACATCTCCTCTGAGCTCAGACTTTTTCAACATATCCACTCAGGTGTCTACTAGGCATTTTAAACTTAACGTGTGTAAAAGGGAACCTCTGATTTTAACCCCCAGCCTCTCCTTCAGAAGTCTTTTCCATCTCAGGAACCATCACTACTATTCATCCAGTTGCTAAGATCAAAACCAAGGAGCCATTTCTTTCCTTCACCATCCACATCCAATTCGTGAGCAAGTCCTCTCAGCTCTATCTTCAAAATATTTCTGAAACCTAACCACTTATGATTACCTCTACCACCACATTCCAAACTATCACCTTTATCCTGGACTCCTGCAGCAGCTGTGAACTGGTCTCCCTACTACCATTCTTATTCTCCCACAACCAGTTCACAGTGCAGCCAGATCCTTCCATTGACCACGTCACTGCCATGGTCAAAAACTCTTCACATCACTCTGAGACAAAAAAGTCCAAATTTCCACCAACGCTTATAAGGCTCTGCTGACACAGCCCCTGCTTACCAATCCTTAGTCCACTTTAGTCACTCTGGCCTTCTCGCTTTTCAAACAAGTCAAGATGAATCCACATAACCCAGTTTCCCAATTCTTTCAGATCTCTGCTCAAATGTCATGTCTTCATAGAGCCCCTCCCTAACAACGCTACAGTACTTCCCATCACTTTCTATTCCCATACACTACTTCATTATTTTCCATACCTATTATTACTGAGTATATGTTTATTATGTCTCTTCCACTAGACTATAAACTGCTTGAGGACAGAAACATTGACTAGTACATGGTAGACACTCAGGAAATACTTAAATGAATGGTGAAATTATCTTTATTTGTAGAAGCATTTATCCTCATTTCATATAGACAGACATTATTGTATGTGAGAGGAAAATATGTTATTTGAAGCAACCAAAAGGAAGCTTCAATGATCCAAGTTCCTATTTTGCCTTTTTATCAGGGTCAGACCTTACAAATAGGATAAGCCCTTTATAAGGCAATCGGTGTGGCTCCTGACACAAGACTCTTCTATCAGTACCAGGTAGCTCCCCAGAGAGCTTCTGCCGAGCTCTTCCTCCTTCATTCACAGTTCCCCACCAAGGGAATAAAGAGAGATTGTCAAGGTTCAGTCTTCTAAAAATTACAGTAATTATAAAGCCTTCTCTGACTTTAGCTACACACTGGTCATGTTGGAAGATGTGCTATTAGATGTCTGTAACAACTGAATACTTAATTACCTTTGTTCACAGATGCTCTTAATTTTTAGATCTCTGACATCATCACTGAATCACATTTCACTTGGTAACAGTATAAAAAAATAATACCTATGTCTTAATTTCTATGGCAAGTCCCTTTCCATTACTAAGTAGGTACATGGAAATTCTGCATTTGCTATTTTGTGGCACACAGAAACAGTGAGACCAGCGGTTAAAATCAGCACCAATAGATTTATGCTCACACAGAATGAGAAAGAATTTCATTAATGTTTCTTGGCCAGAATATTCTTCAGCAGCATGCAATTTTTAAATAGCCTACTAGAAACATGATATGGATATCCTTTTCCGTTGAGTAAGCTGCATTTTTAGATCATTTCTAAAGGAAATGCATATGTGGGGAACAGGATTAGGACATGTTGGCCATCTTTTATTTAGGCTACCCTAAATAGCTGAAAGGCAACCAGAGCTTTGGTTAGTTTCCATGGTGACTGGCAAAGAGCCCCATTACACTCCTGATAACATTCCAGCATAAGTTTGAGAGCAAAGGCTGTTTCAGGGTTTGGAGAAGGCTTATGCTTTTGGTTCTAATTACGTAAAACCTAAATGGAGAGTAAACCTACCTCCATGCACAAGATCTAGACTGCCTTCAAAGACCACCTGAATCACTTTCCTCCCTTAATTCACAAATGTTACATTGTTTAAGAGCCACACCTAGTAATCCAACTTGTCATTTATTGCAGTAAGAAAATCCTAATTGTTATCTGTCCTGACAGCAATAAAATCATCTTTTAAAGCAATAGTAAGATAGAGTTTCTTCCTTCCAGCTCAGTTGAAAAATAGTCAATTGTACTTTTTCAACGAAGTAGAACATGCTGCCTGTTCTCTTTAAGCAGCCACTTACGATTTTTACAAAAGTACAAAGGAGACATATCCTTTTGGAATATAAGAAAAGGGAGAGAGATTTTCTGAAGAAGCTTCTTAAGAATAGTGACTAAAGAACGATATAAAACAGCAATCCATTTTCTATAAAATCGGTTGATGTGGTTAATTTGGCAAAGCATTTGAGAAAAGGAGGAGAGGTGAGAGGTTCAAGTTTTTGCTTTATTTTGTCTCATTACACCAACAATAAATAAAGACCCTTTTAAAAGTGTTATTTCCCTTTCATCCGCACACTCCCGACCCATTTCTGTGCAGCAGTGCTGACCCTAGCCCTTTCACACAGTTCAACTGCCAAAAGTCAACTATCACATGCTCCTGACCAGAAAGAATGAGTTGTAATGTGAAATGTTTCAAGGCCAAAATTAAAGATTTAAAATGCCACAACTGAAAACAATACTGATCTGATTTCAACTCCATTTTCACAGCCTTTTATCTTACCACAGCTTGTTTTAAATCTAACACTTGCCCACCTGTGCCAGTTTGATACTGTAGCGTACCTCAGAAAAGCCATGTTCTTCAATCCTGACTTATATTCAGGGTGGGATCTTTTGATTAAATTGTTTCCATGGAGATGTGACTCAACTAGTCGTGGGTGTGACTCTTTGACTGGATTGTTTCCATGGAGTTGTGACACACCCAACCAGTCACAAAAGGGTGGGATCTTTTGATAAGATGGAGATGTAACTCTGCTCAATCAAGGTGCGTCTTAAATATTTTACTGGTATCTTTTAGAGAGTCACAGAGGGAAAGAGTTCAGAGCCAACACAGGCAGAGACATTTAGAGATGAGAAAGGAAACACCCCTGGGGAAGCTGTTTGAAACCAGAAGCTAAAGGACCAGAAGAAACCAGCCACGTGCCTTCACAGCTGACAGAGGTGTTCAGGACGCCATTGGCTTTCTTGGGTCAAGGCGTCTTTTTCTGGATGCCTTAATATGGACATTTTTATGGCCTTAGAACTATAAATGTGTAACTTAATAACTCCCCTTTATAAAAACCAGAGATGGCTCTGGTATTATTGCATTCTGACAGAATTAGCAAACTAAAAACTACCCCATAAATTTTCTGACACACAGGAATAAAATTCAAACATATGTTTTTGTAGGTTTTGTTGCATGTGTTTTAATTGAAATTAAAACATTGAGACACGGGTTAAAAACTCACTTTCGCTAAACAAATGGAAACTCTCTAGGCCAGGAATACTCAAACTTTATTGTCTCAGGATCCCATTACAAGTCTTAAATTATTGAGTACTCTTAAAGTGCCTTTGTTTGTATAGGCAATATCTACTTATATTTACTACAATATATATTAAAACTGAGAAATTAAAAATATTTACTTATTCATTTATCAATAAATCCTCATGCATTAACAAAGATACTATATTTTTGATGAAAAAATAACTATTTTCAAAAACAAATAGACATCTTAAATAATTCATGGTTTTAAGCTGATAGACTGGCATTCCTGTTTTTAACCACAAAGCCATGTTCTCAGTTGAAAATAGAATTTAAAGAATATTACCCTTAAAAGTTTAAATTTAAGAATTATAGTAAAATCACAAAAGCCAGATCTGTAACATCAGGAAATTCATTGTAGAAGAAAGTGGAACTAAGCACAGGTACATGTTTATAAACAAAGCATCTAGTTAAGTGCTACTGAGGCTGGAACTTGAAGGAATCTGTGGAAATCGATGGGTATTTGTATAATTTGGTGGTAGCCAGTGTTGTCTGGTTGAAAACCAATTTAGAAAATAAATAAGTAGTTTGCTGGCAGTCATGTTTTTGTGAATGTCAAATAAGATTAACCTTATCTAGTCCATTGGAAGAGAAGCTTTAGTCTAATAATATAGAGGACGTTCTTTAATGAAAAAAAATGAGTATTAAGAGTGGCATTATTTTGCATTTCTACAGCATTTTTAAAAAGATCTAGCTTAAAGATTCTGACCCTGACAGCTGGGTCCTCATATATATCTGCTTCTGCATTCAGTCTTTTGTAATATCATACCTCATGTAGCTTCTGGGGAACTCCACCCAAAATAAGAGTGAAAAAGACAAATACTGTTAAAAAATATTATTAAAAAAAAGAACATTTCACCTAATAGCAGCAAATCATACATTTTTCTCTGGTGAACACGAATTATTCTCTAGGATAGATTACATGTTAGGTGACAAAACAATCTTGAGAGTGAAAATGAAAACACAATTTACCAAAACTTATGAGATGCAGCAAAGCAGTAGGGAGAGGGAAATTTATGGCTCTAAATGTTTACATTAAAGAAGATGATCTCAAATCTCAGACCTAATGTCAAAACTGGGGGATCTACCAAAAGAGCAAACTAAAGCCAAAACAAACAGAAGGAAGAAAATAACAGATTAAAGTAAAGAAAAATGAAATAGAGAATAAAAGAATAGAGAGAATCAACAAAACCAAAAGTTCATTCTTTGAAGAGATCAATAAAATTAACAAAACTTTAGCTAAAGTAACAAAGAAAAAAAAGAAAGAGGATGCAAATAACTAAAATTGAAATGAAAAGGGGGACATTACTACCCATCTTCTAAAATAAAAAAGACTATAAAAGGATACTATGAACAACTGTATGCCAAGAAACTAGATAACACAGGTAAAATGGACAAATTCCTAGAAACACACAACCTATTTATACTGACTCAAGAAGTAATAGAACACTTCCAAGAAGATGGCAGAACAGGACAGGCAGAACTCACTTCTTTACCATAAAACAACTAGAGAACAGGCAGAAAACAACTAAAGCAGCAGTTCTGAAGTCCAGGTGATCAGAGAAGGACCTTAGCATTATATAAGGAAAACCTGGATGGAAAAGCAAAGAAGTGACGACTAAGAAATTGGGGTGACTGTACTCAATCGTGACTAAGGTCCACCACCATGCAACAGCCAGGTCAGGCAGCTGAAAAGTGGCACACCCCAACTTCAAAGAGGTGGGGGAGGCAATCCTCTCAGTCTTGCAGTAGCATTCCTGTGCAGGAAACTGGGAGCCAGTAGACTTTAGTTCATCCAGATACAGACACTCCGCTCCAGTGCCTAGCACCTACCCCTCATCCCTGAAGCAAGCTGTTAGTCGGTGTCTGGACTGGGGGAGCGTCTGTGAAGCCCTCCCCTTGGGAGGAGAGAGGGACTCAGAGGAGAGATGATCTGACATTTGGTCAATGAGAGAGATAGTCTGGGTCCCACTGCCTTGATCCTAGCTACACAGGGCCTCAGGGTTCTCTCTGCATACAGGAGCAGAGAGGCAGGGGGCTAGGCAGACACATTGCAATGCCAGGGACCCTTCTCCCACCCCCAAAGTAGTCTTGCTGGCCAAGGAAAAGCAGTTGCTAGCTGGTGAAGTCAAACCTTCCAGTCCTGCAGTCCAGAGTCTTTCCACACAGGTGTCTGGGTATCGCCAGATTCATCACACCTACAAGTCCTAGTCTTTGCCGAGGTGCACACTGTCCATCCCCTGACCCCTGGAGCTGGCAGCTTCCAGAACAAATGGGGGCATGCACCCCTTACTGGATTTTCACCTGGACTGGACCCTGCCCAGCAGTCAACTGCAGTCAGGGAGAAGTGGGGTTGTGGGGAAGAGGTGGCCCAACAGCACCATCTGCTGAGAAGACTGTGAAAGTCTGGCAAGCTGCTTCTCTGCCCAGCTTCCAACAGACTTCTGAAAAGGCTAAATCCCAAGTTAGGCCCTGGCCTTGGTATGATGGGGAATTATTGACAAACTAAGTGCCAAAGGAGACCTTCAACACAAACCCAAGCAAAAACAAAATACTAGATGAGCAAAGAAAACCAACCTTCAAAATAATGTTATCAAAATAATCAAATGCCAAGTAACTGACAAAAAAATCATAAACCATATGAAGAAGCAGGAAGATACAGCCAAGCAAAATGACCAAATTAAAAAGCCAGAGGAAACAGAATTTGGAACAACTAATCAAAAATGTTCAAACAAATGTCCTAAATAACTTCCATGAATTGGCTAAAAGATAAAGGATATCAAGAAGACATTAAAGGGCGGCTGCCGTGGCTCAGCAGGCAGAGCTCCGACCTGCCGTGCTGGAGGTCTGGAGTTCGATCCCTGGTGCCTCCTGCCCATATACAAATTTAAAAAAAAAAGAAGACATTAAAAGAGCATAAAGAAGAATATGAAAGAATAAATAGAAAAATAGCAGATCTTATGGAATTGAAAGATATTGGGGATATTGTGGCTCAAATTATTAGACCCACTATGTGGGACATGTGTCTCAGGGGTATAAGTTTCCATGGCAACATGTGACATGACTCCCAGGGATGAGCCTGGCCCTGACATCAGGGGATTAGCAATGCTTTCTTGACCAAAAAGGGGGAAAGAAATGAAACAAAATAAAGTTCCAGTGGCTAAGAGATTTCAAATGGAGTCAAGAGGTCATTCTGGAAGTTACTCTTATGCAAACTACAGCCAGATATTGTAAATTGCCACAGTATGCCAAGCACCAACTTACAGTATTCCTGAAAACCCTAAAGACAACACTGGGCTTTATCTAAGACTCTATAAAAGTTTTCCTTATTATGTATTTTTTTTTTCAAAAATAAAGCCTCCAGATTGTTCCTCTGCCAGATAAGCCCTAAAATCCAGAGGTACCAATCTCTCCAAGGATATCAATCAGTGTCATTCCTCTACCCCATAATGTCAACACCCCTTTTCAGCATGAAGAAGTTAGAATGGTCACTGTCCAGATATCCCTGAAGATTCAGAGAATGATCAAATGGAAGGAAGGCATTGTAACTGACAAGTTAGGATTTAAGAAATGATTATGAGTTTTCCGGGGCCAAGATGGCGGCTTAGCAATGTGCGCATTTTAGTTTGTCCTCCAGAACAACTACTAAATAACCAGAAACAGTACAGAACAGCTCCCGGAGCCACAATACTGTCCAGACACACAGTGTACCCCAGTCTGGACCAGCTGGACTGACTGCGAGTCTCCGGAACCGTGAGTTCCCCAAGCTGCGGCAGCCGGCGCCGGGCGTCCCTCCCCCACAGTCGGCTTCCCAGAGGGAAAGGAAAGACACTCTAACAGTAGCAGGGACTGAGTCCAACCAAACACCAATTGTGGCATTAATAAACAAATTCTGACTACTAAAAATAGGCCTCAAGCTCACACAAAACTGGTCAAGGCAGAGGTCGCTTATTGGGCTAACCGAAAAAGAGGAAAGGGGACAAAACGGGGGTTTTTGTGGCTGTTTCTACGGAGGCTTGGCTGCCTCTGGATTCAATGGTGGGACTACTCGGGCTGCAACTGCCCCACGCATAGGCAGAAACAGACTGCTTTCAGGGCTATCTCCCACCTGTGCCTTCCCCAGGGGAGGGGTGAAGCCCAACTTAGGTGGAATCCTCTCTCAAGGTACTCAGACCCCAGGGCTTGGCAATTTGAAGCCATTAAAACCAGCCTACAACCTCTCCTCTGTCTCCACCACGCCCCCAGCAGGGACAGTCTGCCAAAGTTAAAGGTACCGCATCATCTTACACTGGTGGGACCTGCAGGCAGACAAGCACCACATACTGGGAAGGATAAGAAAAACAGAGCCCAGAGACTTCACAGGAAAGTCTTTCAACCCGCCGGGTCTCACCCTCAGGGAAAACTGACGCAGGTGACTCCTTCCCCCTGGTAGGAGGCCAGCTTAGTCCGGGAAAACCCGGCCGGAGTCTGTAATACCTATGTAGACCCTCCTAAGGGTGGGGAGGGAAAAGGCACCTTACAAGCAGGACAAGAAACAAGAAAACAAGAACTGAAAAATTACCCTCTGTTAAACAAAACTTAAGCTAGAGGCCTAGAAAAAGCTAAACTGAAGGTCAAAGAACAGATAGACAACAAACTCATCTAGCAACAAAACGCTAGGTAACGTAAGTGAAAGCAATCTCCAGAATAAACTAATTAAGGTAATTAAATGTCTAGACACCAGCAAAAAATAACAAATCGCACCAGGAAATTTGAAGATATGGCCCAGTCAAAGGAACAAACCAATAGTTCAAATGAGATACAGGAGCTGAAACAACTAATTCAGAATATACGAACAGAAATGAAAAACCTCATCAAAAAACAAATCAATGAATTGAGGGAGGACATGAAGAAGGCAAGGAATGAACAAAAAGAAGAAATGGAAAGTCTGCAAAAACAAATCACAGGACATATGGGGATGAAAGATACAGTAGAAGAGATGAAAAAAACATGGAAACCTACAATGGTAGATTTCAAGAGACAGAGGTGAGGATTAGTGAACTGGAGGACGGAACATCTGAAATCCGACAAGAAACAGAAACTATAGGGGGAAAAAATGGAAAAATATGAGCAGGGACTCAGGGAACTGAATGATAATATGAAGTGCACAAATATGTGTGTTGTGGTTGTCCCGGAAGGAGAAGAGAAGGGAAAAGGAGGAGAAAAACTAATGGAAGAAATTATCACTGAAAATTTCACAACTCTTATGAAAGACCTAAAATTACAGATCCAAGAAGTGCAGCGAACCCCAAAGAGAATAGATCCAAATAGACGTTCTCCAAGACACTTACTAGTCAGAATGTCAGAGGTCAAAGAGAAAGAGAGGATCTTGAAAGCAGCAAGAGAAAAGCAATCCATCACATACAAGAGAAACCCAATAAGACTATGTGGAGATTTCTCAGCAGAAACCATGGAGGCGAGAAGACAATGGGATGATATATTTAAATTACTAAAAGAGAAAAACTGCCAACCAAGAATTCTATACCCAGCAAAACTGTCCTTCAAAAATGAGGGAGAAATTAAAACATTTTCAGACAAAACATCACCGAGAGAATTTGTGACCAAGAGACCAGCTCTGCAAGAAATACTAAAGGGAGCACTAGAGACAGATACAAAAAGACAGAAGAGAGAGGTGTGGAGAAGAGTGTAGAAAAAAGGAAAATTAGATATGACATATAAAATACAAAAGGCAAAATGGTAGAGGAAAGTACTACCCAAACAGTAATAACACTAAATGTTAATGGAATGAACTCCCCAATCAAAAGACATAGACTGGCAGAATGGATTAAAAAACAGGATCCTTCTATATGCTGTCTACAGGAAACAAATCTTAGAACCAAAGATAAACATAGGTTGAAGTGAAAGGTTGGGAAAAGATATTTCATGCAAATAACAACGAGAAAAGAGCAGGAGTAGCTATACTAATATCCAACAAATTAGACTTCAAATGTAAAACAGTTAAAAGAGACAAAGAAGGATGCTATGTACTAATAAAAGGAACAATTCAACAAGAAGACATAACAATCATAAATATGTGTGCATGCCCCAAAATACGTGAGGCAAACACTGCAAACACTGAAAAGGGAAATAGACACATCTACCATAAGAGCTGGAGACTTCAATTCCCCACTCTCATCAATGGACAGAACATCTAGACAGAGGATCAATAAAGAAACAGAGAATTTGAATATTACAATAAATGAGCTAGACTTAACAGACATTTATAGGACATTACACCCCACAACAACAGGATACACCTTTTTCTCAAATGCTCATGGATCATTCTCAAAGATAGACCAATGCTGGGTCACAAAGCAAGTCTCAACAAATTTAAAAAGATTGAAATCATACACAACACTTTCTCAGGTCATAAAGGAATGAAGCTGGAAATCAATAATAGGCAGAGTGCCAGAAAATTCACAAATACATGGAGGCTCAACAACACACTCTTAAACAACCAGTGGGTCAAGGAAGAAATTACAAGAGAAATCAGTAAATATCTCGAGGCAAATAAAAATGAAAACACAACATATCAAAACTTATGGGATGCAGCAAAGGCAGTGCTAAGAAGGAAATTTATTGCCCCAAATGCCTATATCAAAAAAGAAGAAATGGCAAAAATTCAGTAATTAACTGTCCACTTGGAAGAACTGGAGAAAGAACAGCAAACTAACCCCAAAGCAAGCAAAAGGAAAGAAATAACAAAGATTAGAGCAGAAATAAATGAAATTGAGAACATGAAAACAATACAGAAAAGCAATAAAACCAGAAGTTGGTTCTCTGAGAAAATCAATAAGATCAATGGGCCCTTAGCAAGATGACAAAAAGAAGAAGAGAGAGGACGCAAATAAATAAGATCAGAAATGGAAGAGGAGACATAACCACTGACCCCACAGAAATAAAGAAGGTAATAATAGGATACTATGAACAACTTTATGCAAATAAATACAACAATGTAGATGAAATGGACAAATTCCTAGAAAGGCATGAACAACCAACTTTGACTCAAGAAGAAATAGATGACCTCAACAAACCAATCACAAGTAAAGAAATTGAATCAGTCATTAAAAAGCTTCCCAAAAAGAAAAGTCCAGGACCAGATGGCTTCACATGTGAATTCTACCAAACATTCCAGAAAGAATTAGTACCAATCCTGCTCAAACTCTTCAA
>PVIY010025446.1:0-36689 GCA_004026745.1 Myrmecophaga tridactyla
AATTTTAGTGGCAAAGATAATAATAAAACAATAGTAAAAGCTAATACATTAAACCCTCAATATTTGATAGGAACTTAGTAAGTATGTGGCATTGCTCTTTAACGGCAGTCATAAAAACCCCAAGTGTTATGTGCTATTGATTCCATTTTACGAATGACAAGCTCAAACTGAGTCTTGGAGACATCAAGCAACATTCCCCAAATCACATAGGATTTCAACTCAGAATATGAATTCTTACAAACTATTCTTACATTGTCATATCAAACACCTTTGCAAAACTACTCTATGTGATTTAGTAGTCATCAGAGAGACTCAGAATAAATGTTTATGAAAAGCTATAAACATCAAGGCCAAATCTACATAACTTGATGCTTTTACCTTTATGTGTATTTCATAGAAAAACCCTCTGAAATGTTAATTAAAATATCATTTTTAACAAACTCTTCAACCAGAAGATAACAAATCTTGTTAGTCAGCAGAATAGTGTCTTCATTCCTTAACTGTTCTCAGCAAACTCAATTTTGCCTATTGTTTTTTTGTCCCTTAATTGTTCCACTACAAATTGCAAATATCTTCCTGTTGCCTATAAAATGGAGATCAGAATTTGTTAAATGTATTTAAAATATATACTTTGATCAATGATAGAAAGAGCAAAGACTTTATTTGCTCTCCCTATATAATCTGAAAGGGAGAAATTCTGAAAGTTTCAGAATTACAAAATGCTTTCACATTCAAGACAACAATTTTTAGATTCCAGGTTGTGTTTTTGTCTTGTTTAGATATTGTTTCTTGAATTTGAATTGGAGATTTCTTTGATTATTTGCTGTTCAGGTTGTGTGTGTATGTGTGTGTGTGTGTGTGTGACAGAGAGAGAGAGAGAGAGGGAGAGATGATTGGTGGAGGGAAATATTGACAGATATGCAATACCTCCACTCTAGACATAATATTCAATATTTATCCCTTAAACATGTTTTGACAAACAATTTTCTCATTAAAAGTTTGTGGGCAATTTGGAAGTTACTAATTTTTGGATCCAACAGCAAAAAATACTTGAAAAGGGCAAGACCTTAGAAAAAGGGGGCGGGGGGGCAAGGTCACACACAGAGCCTAGATATACACAGAACAAGGTACCAAATTAAGCTTTTTATTAACAAATCTGAGGAGTGGCTGGGGTCCTGTGCTGAAAAGGATTTTTTTCTTTGCTTTATTTCTACTACTTCACAGCTCATTAGATAGAACTGCAAGGCTTCTCAGGCTCCAACTGCCCCAGGCAAGGGCAGAATTAAACTTGTCTGAGAGACAAAGAAGCTGGTCATGTGAAAGGAGTTAATTCCCCAAAGGTTGTGCCTTCCCAGGAGAGGGGTGGGGCCCAGCCTGGGTGGAATTCCTCCCTCAAGGAACTCAGACCTCAGGGAGTAGAAAACTATAAAGCAGTTAAAGCCAGCCTATAACCTCTCCTCTGTCTCAATCATGCCCCCAGCAGGGAGAGTCTGTCTGAAAAACACAGAGTCTAAAGCCTTCATAGGAAAGTCTGTCAACCTGCTGGGTCTCACCCTCAGAGAAAATTGATGCTGAAGACTCTTTCCTTCTGAGAGGAGGCCAGTCCAGTCTGGGAAAATCTGACTGGAGTCTATAATATGTAAGTAGACCCTCCTAAAAAAGAAATGGTTCCATATAGGTAGGGCAAGAAACAGAAAAAAAAAACTGAAAAATTCTGATCCATTAAATTAAACCTATGCTAGAGGTCTAGAACAAGCTGAACTGAAAGTCAAAGAACAGAAAGAAAACAAAGCCATCCAGCAAGAAAATTGTACATAAAAGAGTGAAAACAATCTCCAGAATGAACTAATTAAGGAAATCAAATGCCTAGACAACAGCAAAAAATAATGAGTCATACTAGGAAAATCAAAGATAAGTCCCAGACAAAGAAACAAACCAATAATTCAAATGAGATATAGGAATTGAAATAACTAATTCAGGATGTTTAAACAGACATGAAAAATCTCATCAAAAATCAAATCCATGAGTTGAGGGAGGATATAAAGAAGTCAATGGGCAAACAAAAAGAAGAAATCTAAAGACTGAATAAAGAAAATTGCAGAACTTATGGGAATGAAAGGCACAGTAGAAGAGACAAAAAACAAAACAAAACGATGGAAATCTACAAATGACAGATTTGAAAAGGCAGAAGAAAGCATTAGTGAACTGGAGGACTGGATGTCTGAAATCTGACATGAAAAGAAAATATAGGGAAAAGAATGGGAAAATATGAGCAAGCTCTCAGGGAACTGAATGACAACATGAAGGGCATGAATACACATGCTATGGGTGTCCCAGAAGGAGAAGAGAACAGAAAAGGAGGAGAAAGACTAATGGAGGAAATTATCACTGAAAATTTCCAATCTCTTATGAAAGACATAAAATTACAGATCCAAGAAGTACAGCATGCACCAAAAAGAATAGATCCAAATAGACATACTCCAAGACACTTACTAATCAGATTGTCAGATTTCAAATAAAAAGACAATCTCAAAAGCAGCAAGAGAAAAGCAACCCATCACATACAGGGGAACCCCAATAAGACTATGTGTGGATTTCTCAGTAGAAACCATGGAGGTGAGAAGCTGTGGTATGATATGTCTGAGATTCTAAAAGAGAAAAACTGCCACCCGAGAATTCTATATCCAGCAAAATTGTCCTTCAAAAATGAGGGGGGATTTAAGGCATTTTCAGACAAACAATCACTGAGAGAATTTGTGACCAAGATACTGGCTCTGCAAGAAATACTAAAGGGAGCACTAGAGGCAGATAGGAAAATACAGGAGAGAGAAGTGTGGAGAAGGGTGTAGAAATGAAGACTATCAATAAAATAAAAGAGAGAAAAAAATTATATATGACATATAAAATCCAAAAGGCAAAATGGTATAAGAAGCTGCCTTTACAGCAATAACACTCAATGTTAATGGATTAAACTCCCCGATCAAAAGGCATAGACTGGCAGAATGGATTAAAAAACCAGAGCCATCTAATGCTGTCTCCTGGGGACTTGCATTAGACCCAAGGACAAGCATAGGTTGAAACTGAAAGGTTGGGAAAAGATACTTCATGCAAACAACAATCAGAAAAGAGCAAGAACAGCTATACTAATATGTGATAAATTAGACTTCAAATGTAAAAGAACTAAAAGAGGTAAAGAAGGACATTCTGTATTAATAAAAGGAACAAGTCAACAAGAAGACATAAAAATCATAAATATTTATGCACCAAGCCAGAGTGCTTCAAAATACATGAGGCAATCACTGAAAAGAGAAATAGACATCTCTACCATAAAGGTTGGAGACTTCAATTCCCTGCTTTCATCAATGGATAGAACATCTAGACAGAGTATCAATAAAGAAACAGAGAATTTGAATAATACAATAAACAAATTAGACTTAACAGATATTTATAGGACATTATACCCCACAACAGCAGGATACATCTTTTTCTCAAGTGCTCACGGATCATTCTCAAGGATAGGCCACATGCTGGCTCACAAAGACATCTCAATAAATTTAAAAAGATTGAAATCATACAAAACACTTTCTTAGATCATAAAGGAATGAAGTTGGAAATCAACAACAGGCAGAGGGTCAAAAAAAAAGTCACAAGTATGAAGAGGCTAAACAACACACTCTTAAACAACCAGTGGGTTAAGGAAGAAATGACAAGAGAAATCAACAAATGTCTATAGGCAAATTAAAATGAAAACACAACATATCAAAATTCATGGGATGCAACAAAGGCAGCACTAAGAGGGAAATTTATTGCCTTAAATACCTATATAAAAAAGAAGAAGAACAAAAATCAAGGAATTAAATGTACACTTGGAAGAACTAGGGGAAGAACAACAAACTCTAGAGCAAGCAAAAGGAAATAAAGAATGAAGATTAGGGAACAAATAAATGAAATTGAGGACATGAAAACAAAAAAATCAGCAAAACCAGAAGTTGGTTCTTTGAGAAAATCAATAAAATTGATGGACCCTTAGGAAAGTTGACAAAAAGAAAAAAAGAGAGGATGCAAATAAATAAAATCAGAAATGAAAGAGGAGATATAAACACTGATCCCATAGAAAAAAAAGGAGGTAATGAGAGGATAGCATAAGCGACTTTATGCTAATAAACTAGACAACATAGATGAAATGGACAACTTCCTAGAAAGGCAAAAACAACCAATATTGACTCGAGAAGAAATAGATGACCTCATTAAACCAATTACAGTAAAGAGATTAAATCTGTCATCAAGAATCTCCCAAAAAAGAAAAGTCCAGGACCAGATGGCTTCATATGTGAATTCTACCATTCAAGGAAGAACTAGTACCAATCCTGCTCAAACTCTTTAAAAAAATTGAAGAGGAGGGAAGACAACCTAACTCATTCTATGCAGCCAACATCACCCTCATACCAAAGCAAGACAAAGATACTACAACAAAAGAAAATTACAGAACAATTTTTAAATGAATATAGATGCAAAAATCCTCAACAAATATAGATGCAAAAATCCTCAACAAAATTCTTGCAAATTGAATCCAGCAGCAAACTTAGAGAATTATACACCATGACCAAGTGGGATTTATTCCAGGTATGCAAGGATGTTTTGACATAAGAAAATCAATTAATGTAATACACTATATCAATAAATCAAAGCAGAAAAAACACATGATCAATCAATTAATGGAGAAAAGGCATTTGACAAAATTCAACATCCTTTCTTGATGAAAACACATCAAAAGATAGGAATAGAGGGGAACTTCCTTAACATAATAAAGGGAATATATGAAAAACCTATAGCCAACATCATCCTCAACAGGGAAAAACTGAAAGCTTTCCCTCTAAGATCAGGAACAAGACAAGGATGTCCACTGTCACCATTGTTATTCAGCATTGTGTTGGAAGTTCTAGCCATAGCAATTAGACAAGAAAGAGAAATACAAGTCATCAAAATTGAAAAGGAAGAAGTAAAACTCTTACTGTTTGCAGATGATATGATACTGTATGTCGAAAACCCTGAAAAATCCACAGCAAAGCTATTAGAGCTAATGTATCAGTACAGCAAAGTGACAGGGGACAAGATCAACACTCAAATGTCAGTAGTGTTTCTATACACTAGTAATGAGTAATCTGAGGAAGAAATCAAGAAAAAAAATTCATTTACAATTGCAACCAAAAATAATAAAATTTTTAGGAATAAATTTAACTAAGGATACAAAGACCTATACACAGAAAACTATAAGAAATTGCTAAAAGAAATCATAGAAGACCTAAATAAATGGAATGGCATACCATGTTCATGGAATGGAAGACTAAATATAGTTAAGATGTCAATTCTACCTAAATTGATTTATAGATTCAATGCAATACCAATTAAAATCCCAAAAAATTTACTTTGCAAAAATAGAAAAGCCAATAATTTGGTTTATTTGGAAGGGTGGAGTGCCCTGAATAGTTAAAAATATCGTGAGAGAGAAAAATGAAGTCAGCGGTCTTACACTACCTGACTTTAAGGTATATTACAAAGCTACAGTAGTCAAAACAACCTGGTACTTGCATAAAGATATACTTACCAATGGAATTGAATAGAGTGTTCAGATATAGACCCTCTTGGCTATTGTTCCTTTGATAAGGCAGTCAAGTTAACTCACCTGGAATGGAGCAGTCTCTTCAATAAATGGTACTTGGAGAACTGGATAGCCACATGCAAAAGAATGAAAGAGGACCCATATCTCATACCTTGTATAAAAATTAACTCAAAATGGATCAAAGATCTAAACATTAAAAGGCACAAGCATGGAAAAATGAAATTGATAAATGAGAACTCTCTCAAAATTAAATACTTTTGTGCATCAAAAAACTTGTCAAGAAAATAAAAAGGAAGCCTATGCAATGGGAGACAATATTTGGAAACCACATATCAGACAAGGGTTTAATATACAGAATATATAAAGAGATTTTTCAACTCAACAACAAAAAAGGCAAACAACCCAATTAAAAAATAGGCCAAAGACATGAACAAACACTTCTCAGAATAAGAAATACAAATGGCTAAATAGCACATGAAAAGATACTCAACTTCACTGGCTATTAGGGAAATGCAAGTAAAACCACAATGAGATATCATCTCACACCCACCAGAATGGCCACTATCAAAAAACCAGAAAACTGTAAGTGCTGGAGAGAATGTGGAGAAAGAGGCACACTTATCTATTGTTGGTGGGAATGTAAAATGGTACAACCACTGTGGAGAGCAGTTCCTCAGGAAGCTAAGTATAGAACTGCTATATGATACAGCAATACCATTGCTAGGTATCTGTTCAGAGGACATGAGGGCAAGGACACAAATGAACATTTGCACACCTATGTTTATAGCAGCATGTTTACAATTACCAAGAGATGGAAACAGCCCAAATGTCCATCAACAGGGAAGTGGCTAAACAAGCTGTGGTATATACATACAATGGAATATTATGCAGGTGTAAAACGAATAAAGTCCTGGAGCATGTAACAACATGGGTGGATCTTGAAGACATTATGCTCAGTGAAATTAACCAGAAACCAAAGGACAAATACTGTATGGTCTCAGTGATATGCACTAACATTAATGAGTGAACTTGGAGAATTTCAGTTAATAACACAGATTATCAGGAGATAGAAATAGAGTAGAGATTTGGTAAGAGGAGCTGAAGGGATACAGATTGTGCAATAGGACTGATTGTAAAAATTCAGAAATGGATAGCACAATACTATCTAATTGTAGCATAATGTAAGTACACCGAATGAAGCTGAATGTGAGCATGATAGAAAGAGAAGGGCTGTGGGCATATATGAAACTAGAAGGAAAAATAGACAATAAAGACTGGGATGGTATAATATAGGAATGCCTAGAGTGTACAATGATAGTGACTAAGGGTATAGATTAAAGAATGTTTATGCATGAGGAGGAAGAAGAAAGGAATGCCAATATTCCAGGTTGTTAAACATAGACAGTCATTCATATTTTAAAACTTCAACTTCTGTGGGAGACGAAAGGGAGAAATGTTTATTTGGTGCAAAATTTATATTTTGACTAGTGCATTTATTAATTTAACTTGTATGGTCAGTTTAATTGAACACCATAAGTACGTGGAACCTTGAATAGGGCATGAGATTTTGTTGGTTTGTCCAAGTTAGTTTGATACCCTGATAAATCCCAGAGTAATTTGAACAGTGAATTAAGAAGTATTTGCAAAGTCTCCTTGGGGGAAGGGGGAGGAAGGGGGAAACATTCAACTTCCCCATCTGGAGAATTCCTAATATTCTTACAAGCAGTGGGAACAAGCAAATCAATAGGCCGAGCCCTCAATCTTGGGGTTTGTCCCTATGAAACTTATCCTTGTAAAGGAGAGTCTAAGCCTACTTAAAATTATGCCTAAGAGTCGCCCCCAGAGAATCTCTTTTATTGCTCATATGTGACCTCTCTCTCTCTAAGCCGACACAGTAGGCGAACACACTGCCCTCTCCCCTCTACATGGGACAAGATTCCCAGGGGTATAAACCTCCCTGACAACATGGGAGAGAAATCCTGGGATGAGCTGGGACTTGGCAATAAGGGGTTGAGAAAACCTCAATCAAAAGGGGAAGATAGAAATGAAATAAAATAAAGTGTCAGTGGCTGAGAGATTTCAAACAGAATTGAGAGGTTTTCCTGGGGGTTATTCTTACGCATTATATAGATATCCCCTTTTCAGTTTATGGTGTATTAGAGTGGCTAGAGGGAAGTACCTGCAGCTATAGAGCTGAGTTCCAGTAGCCTTGTTTCTTGAAGATGATTGCTTTTGCAGTGCAACTGTGTGATTGTGAAAACCTTGTATCTTATACTCCTTTTATCTATGATATGAACAGATGAGTAAAAAGTATAGATAAAAAATAAACAAATAGTAGGGAGAACAAAGGTTAAAATAAATTGAGTAGATTGAAATACTGGTGGTCAATGAGAGGAGGAGTAAGGGGTATGGCATGTATGGGTTTTTTTTTTCTTTTTTCTTTCTTTTGCTGGAGAGATGCAAATGTTCAAAAAAACGATCATGGTGAATACACAGTTATATGATGCTATTGTGAGCCATTGATTGTATACCATGTATAGAATGTTTGTATGTCAAGAATGGTTGTGTTTGTTGCGTACAATAAAAATATATATATATTTTTTAAAAAGATAGGTTGAGGATGTAAGCTAATATTTGGAACATTAACAAAAGGAAAAGTGGGCATTATGAACAACTGTGCCAGCACAATTATAAATTTGGACCTCCTATGGCAACTGAGGCATGTGATTACCTTATCTACACTACTTTAGATTCTTCCTATTTTTAGGCCATCCCTGACTAAACAATGAACAAGTATAATATTACCTGCTGTTCTATTCTTAGCTGAAAATAGCTATAGTGCATTAAGAATTTACATGTTTACCTACATGCATATCTATGGATATGTGTGTGTGTGTATATCCATAAATCACACGCACACACACATACACACACACACACATATATGAAATGATATATATTATGGCTATATACTTGAAGATAATATAATTATAATAAATAATTATATGCACAAGTATACACATGCTCTTTAAATAAGCAAACATACGATAAACATATACTCATTCTGAACATAAGGGTGGGGACCATGTATATGACATTTATAGCCAGTGCCTTTATGCACAATGTATATTTCTTGAAATTTTATTTGATGAATTAATTCACGTCAACATTTACTGAATATCTACATTGTGAAGCCAATGTATTACACATTAGCATATATTGACAAATAAGGCACTAAAAGAACTCATAGTCTAGCAGAAGAGATAATAGTAAACAACAATAGTACAATGAGCAGTCCAATGCTCACAGTAAGAATTTTTGAAGACACAGAGAAAAACTGTTCATTTGTAGAGTTTTCATGGCAGGTTCACTGAGATAAACTTTGAATAACAAATACAAGCTTACTAGATGAAACATAGTAGAGAGAAGGGAGGGTAATTTTCAGAAAAGTTGAGGATCATATGCAGAATTCTGTGTGCCTGGATTTATTTGATATATGATGGGGAACCTGAAGGTTTTAAAAACTTTAAATAGCACAAGATCAGACCAGAATTGTATTTCAGAAAAATATTTTTGGTTTCAGTGAGATGGTGGTTTAGAAGGAGAGACTGGAAAGCTTTGGGTCCAGAATTGAGAATATGTCTTTAAAGGGGTGTTTTGGCAGTGAAACAAGGAATAGAACAGGTTTGATTAACAGGTAGTGCATAAGGGGGTCTTTATAGATTTATTGAGTTCTGAGTGGAAAGTCTTTGAAATTTAGGTCAAAATCAGTAGTGACCCTAAAAGTAACAGGAGGTAAAATGAGAGCAGACATGGATTAGTATGAGAATGCATACTAAGGATAATGAGGCATCTGTGGGAAACATATGGAAAAAACATCCAGAAAAAGTGAGACATTTAAGATGGGAACTCAGGAGCTATTCCAAGTCAGAAGACATATCTGTAGTATGAAGATCATCCCCATTATGAGAAAATAGAACTTAGTGATATAGGTTTGATTCATTTGGGGAAAACTGTATTGAGAGAAAAATGCAAAGGATAGAAGCTTGGAAAATCCATAAAATTTGAGACTAAGCAAAAAAAAAAATTTTTTTTTTTTTTTAAATTTAAGCAGAGAAAAATTGATTAAAAAAAAAAACAAACCAAAAATGTCAGGGTGCATGGGTGGTTCAGTGGTAGAATGCCCGCCAGCATGGAAAGTGTTGTCAGATTATAACACATTTAATAAGACAATGAGCCAAGGAGAAATTATGTTTTAGATCACTGAAAATCAACATCACTCTTCTAATAACTGAGAAAGCATCCCTGGAAGAGCTGGGGAGACAGCACTTTAGAGAAGCACTCTTTTACAGTTACATGAAACCTTGACTTCTTTATGACGAAGCTTCAGGGATGGTATTTGTAGCTAGGGATTACAGGCACCCAACCCAACACTTTAAACAGAAAGTCTCGAAATAATTCATTAGGGTGTGGATTCTAGCTTCTAGATGACTATATCTGGTAAGCAACAAGTGCTGAAATATGAAAGCCATATGGGGCAATAAATAAAAGAAAGCACATACAGTGAACAGATAACATGTCAATATCTCTTAGGGGTTTTTAGGGAAAAATTACTGAACTCAAACCACCTAAATAACCAACAAAACATTTACTATTCCTTACTACTGAGGAAATGCATATGATTTACTGTGCCTTTGTCCATGCTTTAATAGAAAATAGAAACACCAAGAGGTTCTATTCTCTCCAAATTCTCCAAATTTTCTCCACAGTACTGGAATATCTCAACCAGAAAGTGAGAATAAATTTATTTCCTAAAAAAATTTTTGGAAGTATTCTATCTTATCCTAGTTGCCCATACTCCTTGATTTGCATAGAGATTGGTATATATAGGGTCCAGTAGATATTTATTAAATTAATAGATGAATATCAATTAATACAGAATTGTCAACTGCTTTAGTACCTTTGGAACATCAAATTCATGTATCCCCATAAGCAATATGATATTAATATCAGGGTTTGTGAAGACAATTTTTGCTGGAAATAGTTTATGATAATAGAGAAAATAGATGTAATTTGCATTTATATAATAATTTTACCTATAAACAAATGGCTATCTAAATGTCAATAAACACTAGTTTTTTTTTCCTTATTATATCCTAGTTCGTGAGTTAAATACTATAGTAGATCACCTTTTTAAAAAAAAGTTTTCCTGAGCTTATAAATTCTGCATGCCTTGTAGTGGGATGAAGATTGGTGTCTTAAGTCAAGAATACCACTGAAGTAATTGGTGGAAAATTTCACATCAACACGGAAGGTGAACAGGTGTCAAAGCTTTCAAAATTTGAAGAATTAGTTTGAAAAAGGATTAGCAAGTATATAATTAGAGTCATCATGTCCTGTTTAGCTGACATAAATGGTTAGTTCACTATGAACAGCAAGATCTTAATTATTGAAATTGCAGACATTTTTAGCAGAATATGTAAAGGGAAATAGAAAATGAGACAATAAAAAAGAATGAAAGGACAGACATAAATACAGCAATTTGAATGTGAAACTCAAAAACTAGCTCCAGATCTAACCCTAGTGATCCAGACAAGATCTACAATGGCAATGTAGAAGAGTATGTTAAAACCCGATTCCAGTTCTATGACTGGTTTCATTTTACAAAGATTGTCACAGCAAAATTTCCCTCCCCATATTCTCTTTTTACAAAGTAATTTGTACAGTATTTCTTTTGGGAGGTGGAGTCTATGTTCTTATCCTTTGAAACTGCTCTAGGTTTGATTACAGCAGAAGTGATACTGTGCAAAGTTCAAGAGAGTGGTTCATAAAAGATGACACAGCTTCTACCTAGTTTTCTTGGGAAGTTTGATCTTGGAACTCAGTGTCTTGCTGTGAAGATGCCCAAAAGCATATGAGAGGATCACATGGAGTTGAAATGAGACCTCTAGTCCATGAGGTCTGAGCCCCCAGCCAAAGACCAGAACCAGCTTCCTAGCCATGTGTCATGGTCATATTCATGTGTCAACTTGGCCAGGTGGTGGTGCCCAGTTATCTGGTTGGGCAAGCACTGGCCTGTCTGTTGCTATGAGGACATTTCACGGACTTAAATCATGATTACCTTGACAGTATCCACAGTTGATTGCACTTGTAATCAGTTACGGAGAGTGTCCTCTGCAATGAGTGATGTTTAATCTAATCACCAGAAGGTTTTTAAAGGGGGATTCAGAAGAGACAGTCACTCTTCCTGCTTCAGCCAGTGAGCCTCTCCTATGGAGTCCATCCAGACCCTTCGTTGGAGTCACCAGTTTCACAGCCTATGCTATAGATTGTGGACCCTTACATTCACACAGTTGCCTGGCCAGACTCTCCTGAGAGTTCGTTGAGGACCTTCATGAGTTGCCAGCTTGCAGCCTGCCCTACAGACCCTGGACTCTGCACTCCCACAGTCATGTGAGACACCTTTATAAATTTTGTATCTACGGATATCTCCTATTGATTCTGTTTCTCCAGAGAACCATAGCTAATATACCGTGTAAGTAAATCATCCTGAAGGAGGCTACCAGCCCTGTTCAAGATGCCCCAGCTGAAGCTATGTGGAGCAGAGATGAGCTGCCCCCCACCCTCCAAGTCCTGCCAAAATTGCAGCTTTGTAAGCAAAATAAAAGAATGTTGATGTCTTAAGCCATAAATTTTGGTGGTTTGTTATGCAACAACTGATAAAACAAGGACTCAATTTTATAGGTAAACATATTTAATTATCTTCTACATGGCAATATAAATATACCTCTGAATAAAGAAATATTTGTCTTAATTTTTAAATATGTAGAACTAGAATCTTCTTTGTTTCACAGAATGTTAAGGACTGGCTCAACCTGTTAAAAAATGATAATGATGCAGCATAAAGATTGATCATTCTGGAACTGTGAGCATAGCATTTAATTCAAGAACCATGATGTTAAAATACATTATAGTTATTAGCTCTAAGACTGTGGAAAGTTATTTAAACTCTGTGTATTAGTATCCTCATCTACAAAATGAGCATAATTGTGGTACATATCCAATAAGATTCTTGTGGATATTAAACTGGTTAATATTTGTGCAGATATTAGCACAGTTCTTGATAATGTGGGCCATTAGTTACTATTACCATTTATATTATCACCCCAAATCTGGATCATGGCCTGATCTCCAGAACTAAGCAGCATAGGAATGACCAATTCCTATGATGGCCAAGTAATGATCTGGATGGGAGGAAAGGATTCACTATGACAGCCAACATTTGATGATAGGAAAACCAAATAAAGTTAACACTGGAAGTGACAAAAAATATATACATATGTACATATTTCATGGTAAATTATCAATGGTCACATTTTCACAGCAAAAAATTCTCAAACCGGAGAAAAGAGGATAATTAGAAAACGGGTACAGAAAAATTTATTCACAAATTCCTAGAAACTTTGATCAAATCTCCTTTTATGGACAAAGGATTACACCACCACACCCCCCAACAGTTGCCAAATGAAGTTCTTGTATGCTGAACCAGCAATGTACCATCCCTTGAGGCCCCAAATTTCATCTTGGAATTTCAGAGAATTCCAAGAATTCTTGTACATATTTAAATATCTTTTTCAAGGCAAACCTAAGGACAGCATTATATTACTTACCATGCTAATAAGACATTTCTAATTACGTTGTTTAAAACTATCATGGCTAGACTTAATTGAACTATCCTTATGTTAGAACCTATTTTAACAATAATAGATCCTTGACATAATTTTTTGTTAAAAATGCAGTGCATGAAATAAACACATTAAGACTACAAACAAACATTGACTTTCTTTTAACAAGTAGGGAAATAGGTTGAGGACACATTTCAGTTACATCTTCCAATCTTAGGAGTAAGCAAATATCATATTAGATAAGGACAAATAAATCCCATACTTAAGCAAGACAAAGTTTCAAATGAGACAATCATTTATCTATGCATGATTAATACAACCCAATATAAATGGCTTGGAAATCAATACAGTGACCATAATATTAATTGATCACTTTAAAGCTAAGCATATATGTCATGCAGGTTTGGAGGATCTGTGATAGGAGAAAAATCATATGATCCTTTATAAAAAATAAAGTCAATGTATTCTACCTCTTAAGCAGCAGTCTCTATCTTCCTTTGCTCCCCTCAATGCATCAAGTACTATCAAACAGCTTTGGTATGATTCATTGAATGATATTATTATAGTATCAATATAGATATTCTCTGTGGTCTCTTTGGAAAACAAACTATAAGAATTTACACAGGAACATAACAATACTGAAAATATTATTTTTCTCTTCATGATTTTAATTAAACCTTTACAAAGAAAAGTTTAATACTCCTCATATTTAATAGTCATCTGTCTGGGATTCAAAAAAATAATATGTCACATCATTTTAGGTAATCTAGATCTATTCATTCAGATAAGTTCTGCATTAGTCCTTTTGCCTACAAAATTACCTGTTTTTTAAAAAATTTATATAATTTTCTTCCTATAATTCATATCATGACATTTCTTTTTTCCTCCAACTTTTTTTGTTCATCAAGCCAATTATGCAAGTTATCATTTATGCCAAATGGTACAAAAGTGATTCTCAAACTGTTTTTTAAGATTTACTCTGAGAAAAGAAGATAGAAATAGAGTAACATAGTACAAGGACTCTTTGAAGTGAGTAAAATGCAATGAAATTTACTTTACATTTAGGAGAAGGAAGTCCTGTTTATTACTCAAAATCTTATACTGAGGACCCACTCAAATCACAATTCTCATACGTTTTGAGAAAAAATTCAAATATCTTCCAACAAATTCTGGCACCATGAGTTATATTACCCAGAGAATGGAATGCTCACAGAGGAGCTACAAAGGCATTAGTCAAGTCATTAGTTCCCAGGATTTGACTTCTCTAAAAGAGAAGTATTTTTTATATTTTTAAGGCAGAAATGGACATTTTAACATCAACAGGATATCTATTTGTTTTATCATTCTTCATTGTTAGGTATACACATCTATCATCTAGGGAGATTCAAGGTCAGACTTCCAAGATGACAGCAATTTATAGTCCATTAGCACTTTTTTAAAAACATGCAGAACCAAGTATAGAAAATATGTATTCATGTCTCACATTTGTACTTCCTTAGAATATGTCTTTAAAGATAGATTTTTGCATTCAGAATTTGTTAGCTCCTTCCTCCAAATGGGCATAATTGCCAATAGCTTTTTAGAACTCTAAGGGACTAACAGAGTATCCTGTTGACCTGTGTGCCCTGTGATTTAGGACTGCATGCTTAAATATGAATTGACGAAAAGGCTAGAGTTATTACCTACATTTTCCCAGAATACACTGACAAGTGAACTCTGCTGTGATTTATAGATGGAAAGAAATAAAGTAAAGCAATTAATGTCAAAGGAACCATTCCTTTGTGACATGCTTTCTACTTTGCAAATGATGTCATTATGCATCGTTACAAAAAATGTACCTATACTCTCTGAAAAGAAATTTTAGCTACAAATATTTTTTTCATGACATCTAGTGAACTAGATTCAACAACCATCTAGTGGACTTTGATATTCTCCCACGTTTGGCCTGCACAGTCATGGAAGAGGACCTCCTGGGGTCAGAGCACCAAGTGAAAGGTAAAGCACAAGAGTATATTTACCGGAGCTCTCAACTCAGGGATGCTGGCTTGATAGGTGAGTGGGCGACAATCGCGAGTGTTTGGCACCAGGACACAAGGGAGAAACATGGGACCCAGGTCATCTCCATCCAGCACATCCACGGTCAGCGTGGTGGTGGTGGTGCGCCGTTCATTCAGATTTTGTGCGCGGTCCTGTGCGACAGAAAACAAAGTAAATAGCATTTTTTAATAGACATTATAGCACATATAAACTGGGAAAAAAGTTAAGTATCCTGCTTAAACTAATTTCAAGCACCGTTTCAAAGTGATGAAGAGGGAATTTAAACTGAAGTCCATTTTTTTTCAAAGCTCACTGTGGTAGGTTGAATTAAGTACCATAATTTAGACATGAGCTCAACCTTAGCCTGCATTCCTGTGGACGTGAAGGCATTGTACCCAGGATCTCTTGAAGATGCTCATTTATATAACATATGGCCCAAATGAATGAGGCTGGGCCTAAATTCAGATTACTGGAGTCCTTTAAAAGCAGGAAAAATTAGCAGCAAGTAGCAGGGATCTGAAGAGAAAGAGAGGACATCTCTGTGATTGGAAAGCCAAGAACCCAAAGGATGGTTGACAAGCCAGCATAGAATGCCAGTCTTTGGGGAGGAAGCAATCCTTGCCAACATCTAGATTTTGGACTGCTTCTAGTCTCAAAACCATGAACCAATACAGTCCCATTGTTTAAGCTGATACATTTTATATTTGTCATGGAACATTTTTTTTTTTTTTAAAGAATGGTAAGTAACTGCCTTTAACACTGATTGGAAATGGTGAATCTGAAATTTAAACAGAAGTCAATTTTTGTTCAAATTCCACTTTCTTGAAAAATATGGTATGATAGGTAAGCTTTTATCAATCAGGATTTTACCTAATGCTTTATATTATTAGAAAGGTAACAACAGATTTCCCAAGGATTTTATTGCATCACTACGAATTTTGATCATGGAGTCTCTTTTGAGGCAGCTTATAAAGAGCAGAACTAAATTTAGCTTAACTATTTCACTGAGAAAGCTGCTTCTGAGAATGAAAGAAATGCTTTTATTATCAAAATTGGGTAGGGCGGGTGATGGTGGTGCAGTGACAGAGTTCTCGCTTGCCATGCCGGAGACGGGGGATCGATTCCCGGTGCCTGCCCATGCCAGAAAACAACAACAACAAAAAAAAATTGGATAAGAAGCAGAAAGGAAATAACTATTAGGATCTATAGCTGCAAAGTGGGGTGATTTTTTAAAATAGACTTTTTGTTTTGTAACAGTTTTCGTTTTACAGATTTCCTCTATTGTTAACATCTTAAGTTAACAGTACATTTGTTACAATTAATGAACCAATATTGATACATTGATATCTAAAGTTGACACCTTATTTAGATTTACCTAGTTCTTTCCTAATGCCCTTTTCCTATTCCAGGACCCCATCCAGGATATCACTTTGCATTCGGCCTTCGTGTCTCCTTAGACTCTGCCTGGCTATGACAATTTCTAGACTTTCCTTATCTTTGATGACCCTGACTATTTTTGAGTACTAGTCCATTGTTTTGCAGAATGTCTCACAATGGGAGTTTGTCTGGTGTTTTTCTCATGATTTGGATGGGGTTATGTGATTCAGGGAGGAGACCAGAGAAAAAGTGCCATTTTCATCAAAACATAACAAGAGTACCTATTATCAACATGATTTATCACTGCCGTTAACTTCGATCAAAGTTCTTCCTTTTTTCCCCTCTTTTTCCATTTCTTTTTTTTTTAATTTTTAAATTTTTTTAAACATAACAACATACAAACATGAACATTTTTACCATAAGATCATTTCATTCTTGGTATATAATCAGTAACTCACAATATCATCACATAGTTGTAAATTCATCACCATGATCATTTCTTAGAACATGCACATCAATTGAGAAAAACAAATAAAAAGAAAAAAACTCACACATACCATACCCCTTACCCCTCCCTCTCATTGACTGCTAGCATTTTCCATGTCTTGGGGAAGGTAATCACTATGTACAATCTAAACTTAAAAAGTGGGGAGTGATTTTATTAGACATTCATATTTATTACATTTACTTGACGAGAAGCATTATAGCAGAATTTGGAAATGTCTTTACTTTCCTAGTAGTTTACAATTATCTTAAAGAATCAGTCTTATATTCTCCTGTCTCTTTAAAATTCTGTTCTTTACCACTCTAAAAACTAATTATAGTAGCAGCTGGTATTTTATGTTGCCTATAAAATATCTTCCAATGTGATAGTTACAAGATATTTGGTTACCAATTTTTAAAATTCCCATTTAAGCTTTGTGCAATATTAAATTCCAGTTATTCTCTTTCTCTTCTGGTTGCTCAAGACAGATTGTGAAGAGTTGCTTCTAATGTAAGCTCTCAGAAAGCTGATTGTCTAGTGGTGAAATTTCTCAAGTACAGCCTTATCTGAATTGTAATAACTTTGTGGTTCTATATTTCTTTGATACTTCAATCTGTTACAAGATAGATTATGGTCAAATCACGGTCCAAACAAACATGTTTACATTTTCAAAGTATAAATAAACCAGGATCAACCTCTACGACAATTCTCTGATAATTATAAGTGATTAAATGAATGGGCTATAGGGACACTTTGTGTGTTCTTCTGAAATTGCATTAAAATTTCCATCTCTGTTTATTTTATCTAGTAGAGTTAAGAGTATAGTGGGGACAGTAAGTGACATTTGAGATAATTTTGATGGTTTACAAATAAACATTTTAAAATTATAATTTAAATGTTATGGGTTTTAAGTCTACAAAAAATTTATTTTTCTATTTAATATATGGGTTTATTTTAAATGTCAAAAACAATAATCTCATCAACTTGCCATTTAAAAATTATTACTTAATTCAATTATGATTTTAAAAATGAATCAAACATTAATTTAAGAAAAATATTAAATAACATTTTATGTGATATGTTGATATCAATAAAAACATTTTTAATCTGAATTTGAGAAAGCTCAGAAGCAGTATTCTATACCTTCATGTCACTCAGTGTATAATGTGTCACTTTTAAATCAGTGTAACAGACAAAGTGAAGTGCTTCCTATCATAACCTCTTTTTTTCCGTATATCAGTAACAGGTCTCTTACTATTCTGTGACATATTAAATTATTGCCACTAGTCCATAGAATGAACATAAGTATATAAGAAAGGATATATGTTTACCAAAATCCATAATGTTGACTTTTATCTCATATTGGGGAATAATACTGCTTACAAACCACTGGTATAAAAAATTTCAATTTTCATATGGAAGAAAAGATGGGAAAACCTACAATGAGCACAAATGTAGCAATGAAAAATACCAACATGGCTTCTACACATGTGGATATTCCCTGTAATTTATCACCTTTTTATACCATAAAGGAAAATATGGAAATATGTGTCATGTATACTCGCAAAATGTGAGCCCATGAAATATGTTGTTAACTCATGATTATCTTCTTCCAGATCTGAACCAGATTTGTTCTTAAACATTCTTCTAAATGAAAGCTCCCGGCAATTGAGATGAAAAGCAAAGCCAAAAAACAAAAAGAAAAACCTTTTGTTCTAGTAAAATGATACTATCAAAGATGTTTCTGGATAAAAGATATATAGCATTGTAAATTGTGAGTGGTATAAATGTAACAATTATTTGTACAAACATTTTACATAATTTCATTGTTTGGCTTTTCATTCATTTCTATGTAAAAATCCAAAACATATGAAAAGTGACCAAGAAAATGTTTCTTCTTTTCTCCCTTCCATTCCTGCACCCATTTCTCTTCTTCTCTCCTTTTATTAAAGAAGATCAAATTTCATTAACTTACAGAGAAGATGACTATAATTAGAATGCATAAATATCTTTTTAAAAAAGTTATCCAAGTTTGACATTTAATTTTATTAATATTTTTTTTGCTAGAGAAGTTGTAGGTTTACAGATATAGCATGCATAAAATATATACATCACAGAGTTCCCATATAGCACCCTATTTTTGCATTTTCTAAACACACATTATTATTTTATATCTCATTTATATTTCCTAACATTAATCATTTAGCAAAATTAAAGCTTCAACTTCCATGGTAAAGAAAATCACTTTTTATTTAACAACAATTTTCAGTATAGATATGCAGAAAGTTATTATGGGTAATACAAAGCATACTCTTGCATGAAAGCCGACATACAGGAATTTAAAACTATATCTTCAACACAAAATCAAAACAGCATTAGGGAATAGTCATCAGAGTAAGGGAGTTGATCCAGGTGGAGCATTCTGTCAGTGCCCCAGCAGGGATATAATATTCATGGGATCCTTGAATCCTTAACATCTTCAGTTAAAGTCTACAATCCTACGGCCCCATATGGTGGCACCACCATGGGCAACGCTTCTGGGCCATATTGCAACATGCTGCCTGGCATATCAAAGGTACACAAATGTTTTGGGATGAACTGTTTACTAAATAGGTAGAGTTTTCATTAAGATATTACAAAAAAGGTAGTGACTTCTATTTTCAAAAAAAGATAAACTCCTTGTAGAACATCAAATGGAAGTTACTCTTTGGAAACAGCTAAGAGATAATTAATTCATTATCACAATCCATTCCATTTGCAAGGGACATTTTTATAAAATTGCAAATAATCCAACTGTGATGATGTTGAGGCAATAAAACACCTCTGTCAGATATGTGAAACTTCAATTCCTTCATCCCAAATGAAAAGCTTTCTTGCAGTAAAATAATTTAATTGGCAATTATGCTTTGATCAAACTAGTGACAAACACTAAATCCTAATTTATTTAATGCATCCTCCTTGCGTAGCTGTGTGTTAAATAAGCACTGATTGTGTGGAGTAGAAGCTAGAAAGATGTAGACTAACAAGTAACCTGAAATTACATGAAACAAGATTTAAACATGAATATGAGCAGACATGCTGATGTTCTGATTTATTGTTGAAGAAATGTCATATGAGCTTTGGAGTGAAGGGACTTAAAACATTTACATATTCAGTATTCAGATAGTTTGTACTTCAACAAAAGGGCTGGAAGCAGCTACCAGACATAGAAACATGAATTAAATACTATTCCATTGCTCTACCAGGTATTTGTAGCAGAGAAAGGAAAAACTAAAAGGACTATTGTAACATAATTAGAGTTGCTCTGAGTCTTCTGACCTTAAGTCAGGTACCTAAGACCACAGAGACGTTTGCTTGCTTTTGTTCATTAACTGTAGACGGAATATCACTGACTGAAATTTTTTTAAATCCTAGTGACTTGATTCTATTATTTTTCTCTGTTTAAGCACAAAGTAACATCAACAAAATTGCCTTAGTCTAAATAACTTAGAAGTGGGGTATTTTTTGGTTTATTTTTTAAAAGCATCTTTCTGTTTGTGATATTTACCTACTTGTCCTTATTTACTTTTGCATACCAAGAAATGGAAAAAGTCTCATTTTTTACATCTTGACAAGATCATGCTTTATTTCTCCCCAAACATCTTGTACATTTTGTTTCCTTAAACTGCCAATAACCACCTGTCCATTCCACTCCTACTCCCCAGAAAATGCCCAAGGAAATGGCAAAGCTAAAAGCAAAGAGGGTAAAATTAGCTCCTATTCTACATAAAACTGGGATGGAGACATGACAGGAGGTGAAGGTAGAGGTTATTTCTGAAAAGTTATTTACAGAAGATGAAACCTCAGAGTATAGAAGGTGATTTTTGTATGTCCAATCCATTATATTTCAGTGTTTACATACTTTGCTTGAATATTCATGGCAAGGAGAAAAGACAGAGTTAGAAAAGATCTAATATTGTATTTAAAAAAAAAAATACAATATCTTGTGATAAAAGATAGCTAGTGCCCCTTCTCTAATTTTTTGATAATTGAGAAAATATAAAATAGTCTTGTTTATGATAAGGTAATTCAGAAATCATTCTTACTATGATTCCATATAAATGGAAACTTTTCCTTTCTGACATATAATTAGTTGAGCACCCAGTAGTCCTTAGTATTATTTCAGAATAACACTAATAAAAAAAACAGTTGGCTTGAAGAAAATTTACTTAAAACAAGGCAAGTTTGATCTTTCTAAAATTTAGTGTTACAGCAAAATGGGAGTTGGTAGTAAGACATATTGGAAATGTCAACAAAAGGAAAATTCATTGTTTTTACTTCTCTGAACTTCCTTTTCTAGATTTTTTCCCCTACCTTTTTAAAAAAATTAGTTTTTCCTCTATGTGTAGCTACATTTCAAATAATCAGTGTGAGCAATAATGTTGCAAATATTCTAAAACAAAACAAATAAACAAAAAATAATTGGCAGGTTTTCTAATATGGGTCAAAACTCCCCCAACCTAATTAAGAAACATAAATGTTCACACTGATAAAAAGAATTCTCCCTAATTGCATGAAGTTTAAGAGTTCCGTTTGCAAATCATTCAAATAGTTGTACAATAAGTAAAGCCAGGTCAAAGTTGAATAACGTTCAATAAATTAAACTTAGACATCTAATTCGCTTCTTAGATACCATCTATATTAAAGTCAAAATTGAATTGCTCATATTTCAACATTCTTTATAAATGCAAGAGAATATGCAAGTCTTTAATGTACATGCTTTACACTATACACTGGTTTACATACCACCAATACAATAATAAAAAACAAAGAAGGATATAAATGAACAATTAGAAAGATACTTGGAGATATGGATATCACTCTACCATTTTCCTATCAAAAGATGTAAACTATACTAATATAGAAGGTGGTATATGAGAAGTGGTAAATGAGGTAAAGAGACCTGAGTTGTAGCATTTACCACTTCCCATAGTGTAAATACTCCCACCACGACCACAAATATGAGGCCACTGAACCCAATCATGGAAAAATATACCCATGCTTGGCCCTCCCAAGTAGGTATAAGCTATCTTCTCACCTCAACAAGCCATTGTTTTAAGTAAATACTGTATCTTAAATGCAGAGTAAATGGGCAGTCTTCTTTGTCACTGGTGGGAATGTGATGTATTGTAACACTGTGAAAAATAATATGGCATATCTCCTAAGATTACTAGTACATACACACATATACATAATATGTACTTGTGTGTATGTATATTCAGTTATTCCTTCCACATCATGGGGATTAGGGACTTGGCAACCCCGTGATCTGGAAAATCCATGTAAAAGTTTTTGGTCCTCCCTTCATACCAGAGAAGAAGTCTAAATTTTTCCTTTTTCTCTTAGGGGGTTTTTACAGTAACTTTTTGTAAAATTTGCGTTAAGCATTTGGTCATACGTAGGTCAATGTTAACTAAAAATACTGTATGAAAAAGAAATTTAAAAGTATACAAAATAAACAGGAATTTTTTTTAATGAAACAAATTTGAGGAGAGTAACACTGAACACATTGCATGTATAAATAAAAGACATTTTAAAAATATATAACTTCTCGAATTCCCTACTGGTATTCACTATTAGGCAAGGTATTTTCTAACCTCCGGCACAAAACACTGATAGAACCAGTCAAGGAAAAGTGCTTTGGTCGTCCATGCTTTCTTATTGAACATCCAGAAGATAGGCAGCTGGTATCCGTCTTTTCCTTTCCAAGCTCGAGGGTTAGCAGCTTCATATATCAGGGCTGTCTTTATTATGAACCCTATGGCATTGGTATAAAGGAACAGTTTACCTTATCCCTTGTGGCTTTAAAATCTGGGGCTCACTTCTCTTCTTGGCTGATGTATATCCTCTGAGGCATCTTTTTTTTCTAATATAGGGCAGTTTTGTCAGCATTGAATATTTATTCTGGTTTGTAGCCTTTCTCTTTGGTTTCTGCAGGGTTTTAGGAAACTCTCCAGCTGCCTCTTGATCAGCAGGTGCTGCCTCTCCCATTATTTTTACATTGCATAAATGAAATATTTTTTTAAATCGTCAAACCATCCTTTGCTGGCCTGAAAATTCACCTTCATTTTCCTTTAGGGAATCTTATTAGGACTTAGCCTTTTCTCATATGATGCTAGTGTCTACTGGAATGCCTTTTTTATAACAATCCTGCACACAGGAGAATGTTGCGCTCTCTAGGAGAGAGAGACGCAGATCTCATGGTTTATGCAAATGCTTTGCAGTTGTTGGTGTAGCTGTAACAAAGGCTTCACTCATTTTCTTTACAGATATGCTTTACAGCTGATTCATTAACACTGTAATGGGGGCCAACCACAGCAGCCATTTTGCCTGAGGGAAGCTATCTAACAATATTTAACAATTCTCCTTTCTCCTTTAAGTTCACAACTTTCCTCTGTTTCTTGGGAGCACTTTTTTGAACCACTAGGAGCACTATGCTTGGGACCCATGATTTGAATAGAGCTTATGGCATTTTAACACAAGATCGAGAAATCTGAGATGCAAAGATCACTGCCAGATTATGGCAAAATGCCAAGAGAAGAAATGCCATAAACACACTTGGAATCCCCAAACCAGGGCTAGAACCGCAGTTCTTCCACGACAAATTTAATTTTAAGAAAAAAAAAAATTGTGCAGCTGTTCATTGTCATTAAAGAGTAAAATATATACTGCACAACTACAATCATATAAAACAGTACATATATTTTATGCATTTTAAGATATCTCCACATTTCTAGCCTTTGTGTGTCAGCTGTTGGCTTTTGTGTTCTTTTGGTAAACTTTAACCTTTTACTTATTTTAATTTAAAAAAAGAAATTGTGTATATTTATGGTATTAAAAGATAAAATATGTTGATATTATACTATATACTATACATAGATTTTAGACATTTCTGAGTTTCTTAACTTTTTCTACTGGCCTTTGGTAGCATCTATGGATTCTGCAAACCCCCCCCCCAATTTGCATTTAATTTCTTATGCCAACCTGCAATATAGCAAAACCATGATAGGGAAAACTGCGATGTGGAAGGGATAACTTTACACATGTATGCACACTATATATAACCTTCCCATAATAATTCCATTTAAAATTATCAATTAAAAAAATAAAATATCAGTACTTAAGTGGCTTATGTAATACTGTAATAATATCAAAATACATACCTTTATTCTAAGGCATTATTCTAAGCACCTTTTTGATTAACTTGCTCATCTCAAGAACCCTCTGTGATATGTTCTGTTGGTATCCCCATTTTACTAGTTAGAGATGCCGACATACAGAATACGCCCAAACTCACACAACTGGTCAATGGCAAAATTGGTATTTGAATCCAAGCAATCTGGTTCCAGAGTCTATGCAGTTGCTACTATAATACATTCACTGCCTCTCATCAGAGACATGAGGATAATATCAATTTGGTGTCAAAAAAATCTAGAAACAATCCAAATGTCAATCAATGGGGATATAGTTGAATAAGCTGTGAAGTGTCTTGTTTTGATAAATTAAACTGCTATTACAAACTATATAGTCCTGAAAACTTTAAAAGTACATAAAGGCATTACAATCTCCCAGAATTACTAAATATTCCATATATTTTGTAGTGTATTATTTAAACTTAATTTTCAAAACCTATCATTGCAGATGAATCAAAACCCTTTTGCAACCTCCCTCCAATTCCATTCCTTGATTTCAATGATTAATTTATACACTTTCTCTTTATAAACTTACCCTTAAAAGCTTAAAATGCATCACCCCTTCCTCAGTTGTGAGTAATTTAACTAAATTGGATACAAACTGCTCCAGATTTCTTTATAAACATTTTAAAATTAAACAGCAAGTCAAAAGATTCCATTTAGCTTTCATTTCTTGAAAATAAATGCTCATTTAAATTAGTACAATAGAAATTATTGTTTTCTTTCAAGTAAACTCTACAGCAATCTAAATTTTCTGGAAAATTATATTAGTGATTCTGAGGCTGAGGATAGAAATCATACTGCCTATCTTCCCTTAAATAGGAAAAAAAGGAAAAATAAAAACTGCTGCACTATGGAGGAGCCTGAGTGACTCTCTCCAATAGACTTTCCTTTTCCCCATACCCAGTTTTCACTCTAGTTTCAGCTACTTGGCACCAAGACAACCCACCCTAAATTGAACAATAAAAGGAAATTAAAGATTGGTGAATGAAAGTCTAGAAGTGTGGCTTCAAAAATTAGGTATTTATTTTTCTCTAACTATGTATGTCTAAATACACGTACTTTTTTAAAATTAATGTTATAATTTTTTCATGGGCAGTCGCCGGAAATCAAACCTAGGTCTCCCGCCTGGCAGGTGAGAAATCTGCCACTGAGCCACTGTCACACCTTCTAAATACATATACTTTTTAAGGTGAAAAGTTATTAATAAAGGCAAAAAAGAGACAATTCAATGATACCTGACTGCATATAAACTTATGCACAGCAGCTCATGGATGTTTTCCTTTCGCCTGCCCTTCTAACTTTCTGTTCAGCTATATGAGTAGATTAGAATGCTCAGGGGGCATTAGAGACACAGGCTTGCTTTAGAGTCTCTTTCCAGAACTTAGCTCTATGGGCCCTTAAGCACATAACTTCTAAATTTCAATTTCTTTAATAAGAATGGTTTAATGACAATATTATTTGTTGCTGGCCCTACTGGTTTTCTGCTCAAATGCCACTCTCTTTCTTCCTTTCTAAAAGACCTTTTTGTTGTTGTTTTCTTCCAAGTCGTCAATGTCCCCAGCTCCAGACCATGACCTATAATTGGTATATTCCGGAGATGAGTATCTCATTCTCTTTTGCCACATACAAGCTTCTTCAGCCCTCCTGTCTGCTATACTCACAGGTGGTCCATTTCTGTAAGAGGGAGATAGATTGGAGAGGACCCTGGGAAAAAAAATTTCCTCTGATTTAAAAAGAAGATCAACAAGCATAAAAGGAATCCTTTCCACCTACCCACACTCATACTTGAAATACCATTGTGAGCTAATGGCTGTGGTATGCAGCAAGCATATAACAGAAAAAGCAGTGGGAAACCAGCCAAATCTCAGAAAAGGACATAGCATGAGCGTCGAAGGAGTCAAGTTCTTGGTGATACCCTTGACCTGTCAGACCAACCTTAGGCCATAAAATTCTACGTATTTTATTAAATTATGACTACTATTAATACTGTTGACATAGTACCCGATATCTAGTGAGCAAATACTCAATAAGTGATAGCCTTGAGGAAGAAGACTTACCAATTATTCTTTGGTGTAATTTAGAGTCCCTCGTGAGCTAAATAAAATGCAGATTCCATCCTCTAAGATTCTTATTCAGAGGGTTTGAGGATGGATTCTGGAATTTGCATTTTTTAATAAGCTCCCAACTTGATTTTTTTGCAGTAATTTTGTGGATCATGCTTTAAAAAATACTTTAGTCTGGACTAAAAACACATGATTGGAGAGCAGGCAATGCAAATGAGGGTCTCAGAGACTGAGAAGTACAGTGAATGAAACAATCCGCCTACCCCGCCCCATCCCATCCTCCATCTAGAAGAATATGAGAGGATAAAAAGTAAATTGCACCAACAGCAGGTTTAGGCTGTAAATTATGTGGAGCATTCTGAAGGCCCTCACTGCATTTTGGACGTTTTTAGTCCATAAACTCATGGACTACATGGAGAAATGTAGGAGGAACTGAATACTCACATTAGCTTGGATGATGACAAAGTAGCGAGTCTTATCTTCATAGTTGAGCCTCTTCCTTAGCACTACATTTCCCGTCAGCATGAGGGGGATTTCAAAGGTGTCATTGGATGTCTGGAAATAGTCAAAGATACAAACTTGAGAATCTTTCAAAATGAGAGGAATTTGAGAATATATTGTGATCTAGTCTGAAAGTTACAGAAGACATGCTGATCATCTGGAAATAAAATGTGAGTTTAATCTCCAGATTTCATAGTCTTATAATTTCTCAAAATGTTTCATCTTGATCAATAGGCTTCACCACAGTACTCTGATAATGATAACCAGGACACATTTGTGTAGTTCTTCAAATATTGTGTCATCCACCGACAGCCCTGGTATACTTCTAAATGGAAGACCTGGTAGCTGAAAATCTTCACTGTTACCATATTTTTAAAATTTGTTTGATCATCAAATGGTTCAACCACTGCTAATTTGTTATTTTTACATAATATCTCTTTGCAATGTTGATATCCATTCTGATTACAAATATTTCCAAGCATTAAATACAAATATTAACTTGATACAGTGCAATTTTGTAAAGGAGTCTGCAATGGAGGTTAATTTTCTCTCAGGACCTAGCCCTGCTGCTTAATAGTTAAGACTTTATAGTTAAGTCCCTATTTCCTCAGGGACTGACTCCCTGATGAGGTAAAGCCTATACTGGCAATCCTACAGGGCCTTCCAGCACCACTGATGTGATGTGAGCAGCTCAAAGTATAAGACAGTGTAATCACACCCTAAGAGGGTATAATGTACAAGATCAATTTCTTATGCTTAAAAAAGACCTTAATTCACACTTGTATTTCAGTGCAGTTTTGAAGACAGATGATAGAGTCTCTCAATAGCCCCAAATACAAGCAGTTTTACTTCTCACAAAGGAACTGCATTTTATTTTATTTATGTGTTGGCATGATTGTGTTTATGGGCACCAGATGATACACTCAGCTTGGGCTATACTGGACTGTTATTAAAAAGAAAACTTTAAAAAGAAGAAAAAGACAGAAGGAAAGAAAGGAAATAGCAATAGAATATATTTGGTATGTCTGTGTGTGTGTGTGTGTGTGTGTTTACACCCTGAGCTCCCCAAGGAAAGTCAGTCAAGAAAGGAGACTCCAGGAAAGAGGAAGAAACAGTAGACTCAAGTCTCACATCTCAGGATCATAGAATGAAATTCGGCAAGATTAAGTTCTAATCTCCCTCTGTCTCTCGTTCTCTCCTTCTCTCTCTTTCTCTTTCTCTCATGCACACATACACACAGGAAATCGCACAATTGAAGTCTTTAATGATTTCTTATATGTTTACATAATTGGCTTTGCAAATCTTTTTCTTGGATACAGTTATTAAAAATAGTAATATTTTAAATATAAATAGAGAAAATGCATCATGATGATTTTTTGCAATGAAAAATGGGCATTTGACATTTTGACTCACTTTTCTGTTACTCCAATGATGATTATATCTATAACTGTGGCTCTCAATTCTGTCAGGGAAGTGCAGGAATTGCTGAAACTATTTTAATTATGGGCAAAATCTTGTTTCATAAATGTCATTTACACTATAAAAAAATCCCTCAATTTCTTGTTATAGTGTTGTTATAGGGTTATTACATTTTAATGACTCAATATCTACAGCCCAGCAATAACACCTTAATATATACACTAATCTCTATAGTAGAGATTACAGGTTGCTTATCAAAGAGTCACCCCATCCCTGAACTTTGGCCTTTGCTCCCAGAACTCCAAATTACTTTCAGGTATCTCATGGTCTTGTTCTTCAGGGGAGGCCATATCCCTCACCAATTGAGTCTCAACTAGTCTAATCCGGCTTACTATTGCTAATTCTCTTTACTAATAATTTTGTTGGAAAAGTAAGTGGAATCAAATTCTGAGTAATATATGGAAGAGTTTTTATTACTCAAAGAGACTCAGGCAAATAAGTTCCCTTTTCTGTTTATAGATGCTTTTGTCCAAATATGTAAAACCTGTCATATCAGTGGCAATTTTGGGACAACTGCAGGAGCTAGGCTAGAAGTAACCAGCATTCTGACAAAGGCAGAGCAGAAAATGGAGAGATGTGATACCTGAGGTGCTGAACTAACAAACCCTGATACTATTCCATCTCTGAACAAACTGTGATGAAAGACAATAAGTGACCTTCTTGGTTAAATCCCTTTTAATAAAGTTTTCCATTGTTTGCAGCTAAGACTAGCTTGATACATAATTATCACCTGCCTGTGGGTCCTTACATTTGAGTCCCCTCCCTTTTCCACTGATCTTAAAATTTCACTCTTGCTTTTGTTTTTCTCCTGCCTCAAAATTCCATTCCACTCTTCTGTGTGTAGAAAATCTTGCAAATCCTACTTGTTGGAGCCTTTCTTTACTACTCAATTTAGGATTAGGTCTTTATATTGACATTACATTACTTTTTCTGAACCACATCTATTATACAGGCTTCTTTATAATTGTGTATTTTGTTTTCCTCTCACAAAGTCCTCAAAGGTCTTGCTCTATGATATGGAGACATTTTTCCTTTTATCTCTAGCAAAGCAACTTAAATAAAGCAGGATTCAATATATGGATGTTTACAATCTTCTTTCTCAATTTGACAATTACTATTGGAATTATTACATGCCATAGTTAATGATTTTATTGATCTTCAGAACTAAACCCTATCAGTTTTTAATTGAACTTAATTCTTAACAGCTAAATCCATCCTTTATGATATCTGACATTTCCATATTGTTAGTTTTCATAAATACAGGTATTCTAAGAAACATAAGGATAGTATCTGCTTTATGATCAATGCACTTTGTGAATTGTTGTCAATGGGAAGGTGTCTGTGTTGATTAACTTATAAACTGGACAAGTACTGACTGACCATCCACTATATCTCAAAACTATAGATAAGAATCATGAGAAGACTCAGAAGTCAAATGTAAATCTTTCTTTGGGGACTCTTTTATTTCCTATACTAAAAAGAATACTGATAGAGACCAATTCTAAGTATACATATTGATGTAACAACATTTCTAAATATCCATTCTCTCCTTGACCAAAGGCTATGGTGGGTTTGGAACAAAGCTAAAATTGGTGAAGAACTATATTATTTTTTTAATCTTTTCTATGATTATGTCAAGGAGAGAATGGAATGATGATTCTCAAACTTGAGAATGCACATGAATCATAGAAATGCATCGTTCAGATTGCAGAACCCCAGTATTCATTCTCAGGAATTAAGGAATCTCCAGGAAGCTGCATTTATATCAAGTCTCTCAGGTGATTCAGGTGGTTTGGGTTTTACCCTGAGAAATGCTAACGTAAGGGATGGTGGAGACCAAGTGAAGCATAACAACAAGAATTTTAGCATTTGCTTATAATCTCAACTCAATAATAAGCTTCTGGAATGTATTTTTTTTTTTTACATGGGTAGGCACTGGGAATCGAACCCAGGTCTCTGGCATGGCAGGTGAGAACTCTGCTAGTGAGCCACAATGGCCTGTCCTGAAATGTATTTTAAAGACACATTATTTTAGTTTTTTTTTTATTTTGGAGCTAGATTCATTATGTTAACCAATTGGCTTGATGTCAGATGAGAATGAACTTTTAATTATACTTCAACTGAGGATTCTCAACTCAACTGGGGAACTAAGTGTTAAATGTTTTTGTTTTTCAGTTAGTATTGAAAACTGTGCTTTGCCAAATTCTTCCTGATCTCCTTAATAATAAATACTGTCAGTATGAGCCCATAACTTTTCAAGAACACTTGGTTATTAAAATAATTCAGTGACATTTTATGCTTTTACTTCTGTCAAACACCTGTTTGTGGTGAGAAGAAGGTAGTGTCTCTACGCTCTCTTTCGCCCTACCATTTCCTTCCCCTTCACTCATCATCAGCATTTGGGTCCACCAACAGGGCAGAGGGGCGGGGGTGCAGAGCAACACCCATTTCCTTAAGCAACCGTGCATTTCTGGAAGCAATGCCATTGCCCCCTTTCTAAGGGTTGTAGACACCTCTGTAAAACATTAACTGACGTAACTTTCTTTGTATGATGGGAATTTAAATGTTGACCGCTCCCTGCACAGAACTAGTAAGGAAAATCCAAAAGGGGCTACACCTGCTAGCACCCACAGCCTCCAAACATTTAGTCTCCACCAAGAAAGGCCCAGCCCACCACTTCCTGGAGAGTGAATCAGCGATCGTCAAAGGGCAATCTTCCAGTTAGTAACACCAGGGAGAAGGGTGGTTTAAGTGGTTTTGTCACTGATGGAAGGATGGTGTAGGGTAGCAGGTAAGTCTAATGACCATACCACATGCACACTCTCATAGGCCACGGAGGGGGAAAGGATGTTTACACTGTCAAATCTGTCAAATCTGTTTCCATTTCTCTTTTCATAATCCTTGTCATTAATACATGTGAACGGGGGATTAGTGCCAGTTCAGATGAAACGATACCTCTCTGCTAGCCCTGTCTGTAAGGAGCTATTAGGCCCCACAGTTGGAGATGGTGTGAAAATGGAGTATGGGGATATTTAGTCCTATCTGTTCTCTGCTAAGAGCTCTGGTCATTTATCACTTTCTAATAAACAGGAAAGATTTTGCTGGGTCCTACCCTATGTAATATTTTATAAATATTATTACATAGCCTCCATTTAGCTTAAGGATTAGACAACCAAAGCAGTTCAAAAGAAGAGAGGTTTATCCTGAAGATTATATATACATTATTGTATATAGAATGGTTGTGTGTGTGCATGTATTTCCTGTTGATCTAAGGAAAGAGCCAACTACAAGTACAAATGCGCCTCACTACGACCACAGCTGGTTACTGGTGGCAATTTAGGTAACAAGGCTTTTTTCTCTTTCAGAGACTGTGAATTCTCTTATTATTGTTTTCCTACAGATTTCAAAATCAATCTCTCCTTCTACCTCCTTGTGTTGCCCCCTCCCAGGCACTCCCTGTTCGCTCACTTTGAACATGACTGTTACTATATCACCACGTTCCAAAGAACAGCACCAACTTTGTGTCTTAATCAGTCTCTATTACAAAATCCCAAAGGTAGAATCAAATCTGTCTTACACTTCTCTCTGCTTAGGCAAGCATATATACCCTCAGCTGCTGATTAATCTGTGTGTTTGAAGCAGGATAAAAGCAGACAACTGCAAGTCTCTGGTTTCCTATTCAGCTCTGAAAGAGTTAACAGACAACTGCAAATCCCTTATTTCTTATTCAGCTCCAAAGCAACTAATACAGAACTGCAAACTTTAGCTGCAAATTTCCAGGGACAAAAATTTCCCTAAAACCCCTAAACCTCCCCAAACAATAAAAAAACTTGTAAAATTCTGGGCCCAAAACAAATTCTTAATTCTTAAGCATAGGGTTATAAAGATTACTAGTTTGCCCAAAGACAAATTTAAGTATGTGACAACAGATCAGGAATTCTGGTAGCTGTCTTCTCCTAGAACACAGAAGACACCTGCTATTCAAAGGTTACTATGGAAACCTGCTACCAACAAAACTTTCCTATAAAACAGGCTAGCTCACTCCACTCAGTGTGTGCCCTTCCCTTGGGCACGACTGCATTGACTTCTTGAATGTGTACTCTCTCTTTTAATAAACTTCTATTTTTAATAAACTTTGCTGCTTAATCCTACTGGCCCTCTTGTCTCTAAATTATTTTAGTTCAAGACCAACGAACCTGGAGAGGGGCTCAGCTGGCACCTATGCCAGCCAGGCACCGGTTACACATTGGTTGCCCCCAGTGAGCAGCTACCCCGATTTAACTAGCTGAGATGGGAAATGGAGAGCTGGGCAAAGTATGTGTTCGCTGCACACTCAGGTTCCCAGTAGAAAGTACCAACATTCTGATTATTTTGTTTCCTGTTTAAACAAAATTTCCCATCCTCTTTCCCCCATCAACCCTCACACAAATTTATACATGCTCATGTAATGATGCTTTAAAGCGTGCAATACAGCTCAATTAACATTTTCCTGCCCTGTTCCCTAAGAAATTATATTCAGAAGTGCCTGGTTGAAGACTGGGGCACACATGTTGAGTAATTAAGAGGTTAGGGGCTTAGAGTGAAAAGATCTGGATTCAAAGTTTTATACAAAGCAGGACTTTGGAAAATGACTTAATTAAATCTCTGTTAATTGTAAAATAAGAATATTATGATTTTATGTGGTCATAAGAGTCTCATGATATAATAAACCCTATAAAGTGGTATTAAATTATACAATGATAGTCTTTGTAACTTATCTAAGAATAAGCAATAACTATTTCACTTAGCCAGAAATATCTTAATAGCGTCTGAAAGATGCATTTTGACTTATATACAGAATTATGTCAGGATAGCGAATTTTTTAAAACCTTTTGCATTTGAACAGTGCTTTTACCTTCCTGACTCAGGAAATTCAAATGTATTATATGCTTATACATTACAAGAGAAATTATGTCTCATTTTTTCTCAATTCTCACAAAGCTATAGGGACTCAAGCATATAACAAAGAAGGACAATCAACTCAGGAGGAGTTGATAAAAGACTTTACCACCCACTGATACAGCACTCTAATACCTCCAAGAAAGAAGCCTATGCATACTGCTTAAATGTCCTTAGTGCTTTTCTCAGTGGCAGTAATACTTAATAGAAATGCTGTGCCATTTCCTTTAGGCCAAGAGGGACTGCTACTAGGGATATGTCATCCGTTCCTTCTATTTTACTTTAGGTGGAAACACTTAAAGTGCTGAATAAACATCACTTCCCTCTGACACTACAAAAAAGCATAAGATAAGTGTGATAGACATCGTATGGTATGAATAGTCTTAACCATCTTCCTAACAAAGTGATTTAAAACATCACAACGATGTCTACTGTATAAATGCATTTTTTCCATATAAGATACATTCTCAAAAATGAATATTTCTGCAGAACATGTGATGGCAAATTCTGACCTATTGCAAAGTATACATATTTTTTAACAATCAAATTAGTACAATGTATTATAGACTACTTCATTTTACATTAGAATGAGGGCCCTAAAAACAGTATTTCACAATAGCTGTGATGTGCATAGTACAACATCTTCTAATTTATAATTGAGGGAATAGAAGGATAAGATACTTACTACTTCTTAAATATATCACTCAAGAAAGGATAGCTATGGGAATGAAACTCCCCAAATTAATATCTACATGTATAATATCAACAGCAAAAGGACTCTATTTTTGTCATTCCAAGACTCAGGTTAGCGGATGTTTCACCTCAATGTGTTTTTCCCCAAACACAGGAGAAGTGAGAGGGACTATGGTGACTTAATCATTCTTTCTTTGAGCTCACCATTTATTAAATAGAGCAAATAATTTCCTCCATGTAAGAAAAGTGTACTCTTAACATGTAGCCAAAAAGAGAAAGAATCAGAGTATTTGGCAAACAGCACCAATGCTTTGCTTTCAAGTTTGGTAAATCAGTTTGGTAGCTCCTTACTTTATTTTAGAAGGTAAAATGAATTCCAATAAGACCAGTGGCAGGAGAAAAAAAATTCAATTTTAACATATCTTAATTTTTTTCATAGTTAATAAGAGTTCTTTATTGTGGAGGAAGAACATGCAACATTTGGCTGTATTTCCAATTTTATAATTTCTGGATACTAAACTGTCCTGCCTTTCCTCACTCTATGTTTCCTACTACAATTTCTCACTCATGTCTTAGAGAAAACACAAGTCAAGTAGGAAAGATCGTAACAATGCAAGCGAGTATCTCCAATTTTCTCCCTATTTAGGCCAGAAGAATCTTTACCTCCTCTATTTTGCTTAAGTTTATAAAAAGGCTCAAACAAAAAAACACTTTTTCAAAATGAGTATCTTTAAGTGACATTGAAAAGTAACAAGACCCATTGGGCATTATATTATGTGTAGCACATAGATTCTTAAGGGACCCTCTTGAACTCTGCTCCTGACTAGCAAATCATACCTTCATGTGACCCCTTCTGCTGGACTGCAGGCAGGATCTCTGGCTTGCTTCTAAACAACAGAATATAGCATAGATAATAAACTGTCTCTGCTGTGATTACATTATGTTACATAAGACTCTGCTTTGCAAGTGGACCAACGCTAGCTATTCTCCCTGCACTTGATGAAATAAGCAGCCATATTGGCAAAGTCCATATGGCAAGGAAGTGAGGGTGGTCTTTTAGAGCTGTCAGTGGCTTCCAGCCAATAAGACACCAAGAAGCCATGACTCTCTATCCTACATCATATGGTAATGAATTTTCACAAAAATCTGACTAAACAGTAAAGTGGATTTTTCCTTTTAAGGCTCCATATGAGAAATCAGTCTGGTTAACCCCTTGACTGCAACCTTCAGAAGGTTCAGAAACAAAAATGAATAAGAAAATTAATCTTCTAAAGACATATTGAAAAAAGCTATACTTTCTATACTTGAAAATAGATCCATAGAAAATATCCAACTTGCAGAAAAGAAAAAAAAAACTACTGTAGAAAAAAATTGAACAAAGACACAGGGACTTGTGGAACTATATCAAGATGTCTAACATGCCTTATTAAAGAAAGGAGCTCATTGAGAATTATTTGCTGTACTTCTAGTATGCCCAAATAATTCCTACTCAACTCAACCCTTCACAGATAGCAACTATAAATTCTGGACAAAATATGAAAACAAATGAACAAAAGTACCTGATGTTCCTGGAAAGAAAACCAAAGCACACATATTTCTGGAGGGGAGTAGACAATAGGAAAAGGAAAAAAAGAGTGAGATTTCTGTTTTATGACTTTTAAACTGAAGGCAGGTTGAATTCAACATCATGCAGAGAAGTTAAAACTCTGATAGAAAGCCTGAAATCATTCTGGCCTGAAGGACCAGAGGATAGATTTTGAGATAAAGATGGCAAAAAGTAAGGGGGAAATACTGTAAAGGAGAAAGCCAAGAGAGAGGAAAATTTTCCACTTATAAACTATTCCCAACTGTTTGGTTGATCCCAAAACTACCCATGCATGGGGGAGACTAAAAGCAGATCAATGAAGGCAGGGTAGTGGAGGAAGCTGGGGGAGACTGAACTGAGATGTGAGCTGCATCCCAGATGAAGAGTTTTCAGTTTGAGTCCTATCAGGTTAATTGTTCGATAAAATTAAATGAACCAAAATGTCAGCACTCTTCAGAGGAATATAATTGAATCCAGAATCTAAGCAAAACGATACTTACAATGTCTAGGATAGTGTAAAATTAGTAAAGTGACCAGAGTGTAAGTGGATATAGGTGTATAGCCTGAGTTGTAGGAGTTAACACCTGATGGGAAAGTTGTAACTCAACTTGAGCTGATTGTCATCTTACTGGAAATCAGGACTAGTGTTGTCATAATTTCTGTGTTTTAAGGAAAGAGAGAAACATAGATATGGTTGTGAAATTGATTTTAGATACTGGCTTCAAACTTTTCTTAAAAATAATTTGTGCCCAAACAAAATGTGTAAGGGCAGAATGATATTTCCAATCACACATTTTTTTATGATAATGAATAATGTAGCATCAGATGGAAAAAGAAAAAAAAATAGGATTTTTAAAGTGAAACAGCCAATCTACACTTTCTACCCTTTACCAGATTGCAAGTATGGTAGATTGAATTATGCTCACAATTTAGCATGTTCTTACTCTTACTCCACATTCCTGTTAATTTGAAGAAGTTAATTTAAATGAACT
>PVIY010025447.1:0-36701 GCA_004026745.1 Myrmecophaga tridactyla
TCCCCCAACATTCCTTTTTCTCTTTGATGCTGTTTCCATAGTTGCCAGGCTGAGAAGCCCTCTCAGAAGATGGGGCCAGGAGAAGAAGAGGGCCAGGGCCTCAGTTGGCCCCCCAGCTGTAGCTGTTGTAGGCAGACTTGTTGGTCTGGGGCTTCTGCGGGATGGAGCTGGTCTGGCTACGTTGCCCGCTGCCCGTCTGCAGGGGAATGGGAGGATCATGGGGAGGAAAAAGGGGTCTAGTTAGTGGGACAAGTCTGTGAGATCTTCACATGGAGATGTGGAAGTTGTCTTACGCTCCCATTCCCCTTGCTTAAGACTACTCTGAAGCCCAACCATGGAAAGTTCTGATCCTCCGAGTGGCTAGATCCCATCTCTGACCAGCACAAAGGCACTTTCAGCCTTTAAATAGTGAAAAGATGAAAAGAGGGCAAGATACCTTTGGATACAAGATGGTGAATCAGTTCTACTTATTTTCAGTACCACCTCCCTCATCCCATCAGCCACCCCTGCTCTGGGAAAAGGCTACTATTTTCTACAGAGAATTACAGCCTCTCGGAGATGAATGATCACTAGTTGATTTCATTTACACTGATCTCCTCCATGAATGCCTCTATTTGGAAAGCTTGTCTAGGAGGCAAGAAAGCCCCTAATCTAGCTCCTCAATCACCTACAATGGAGGAGAGGTCTTTTATACCACCATCCCACAGCTCCCCATCCCTACCATAAGTCACATCTGTGAGCCCTTCCCTTTTCAAGCAAGGTAGGAAAGAGAGTCTGAAGTCTCAGGGCTCTAGATGCTGACCCAAGAATCCTTTCCATTCCAGTAATCAAGTGTATACCAGAACTGGATCAGGGTAGAAGAAAAAGAGGGTGCTGAGGGAGGAAAGGAAAGAGGAAGGGGAGGCCAGAGAGCTCAGCAAGGTGTTTGTGTTTGTGTATCCCGATTTGTGACCGTGCAATCTCTTTTCTCTTCAAGTTCCCTGAGGCTGCAGAGATGAAATGGGGACTGAAAGGGAGTGGGTTCAAGCATATTATCATTCAGTTTCATTACCTGCTCCTCCTGCTGGCGCTGGCAACAGAGAATCATCTGCAAATATGGTAGCTGAGGCAGAACCAGGATATATGGAAAATAAAGGGACAAACTTTGACAATAGAACTCTACCATTAGAAGGGAAAGCTATAATGTTGGGGCAAGGGGGAAGGCTGGGAGAGGTAGGAGGGGAGGTGTGACCCAGGTCTGATGGGATGAGGACAATTGTGCCATGGGAGGAGGTAGAGAAAGGCACCAATGGAACTGAACAAAAAAGGTTTCAATCTGGCCCCTTCTCTGACATCTCCTTTGCCGGCCGCTTGTGTTATGTGCGCTTGAGTCTGTATGTGCTGTGTGCCCATGGCTGGCGCTGAGGAGGGACTGGGTGAAGGTGGTGGTGAGGAAGGGTAACAGAAGGAAAGGGGAGGCAGTTTTAAGGGATAGGAAGGAAAAGGAAGGGAAAGGAGAAAGGGGGAACGGTTATTACCTGGCCATCCTGCTGCAGGTGATGGTGAAGGATCTGGGAGTGTGGCTGCTGATGGGGGGTCAGAATGTGCATAAAGGGGGCAGGTGGGTAGGCAGCAGCTGTGGCCGGGTTGATGGGCCCCCCACTTCCTAGGGCTGAAGGCAAGTTGAAGGAGGCAGCAGGAGTACCGGAATGAAAACCTTGTTTCTCAAAGGACTGCTATCCAGGAGAATGGAGGAGAGAGAGTAAAAGGGATCAGCAAACTTATGCTTGGACTCTCTAAGCCCAAGCTCCCCAACCCCAAGAAAGCAGCATTCATGTTACAGAAGGAACAATGCATCTGAAATCAAAGTCCCACCTCTGCCCTTAATAGCAGCATGATTCCTGGGCAAATTACTCAATTTCCCAAAACATAAAATGGGGATGCTATTGGCCTACTAAAATTTTGGTTGTAAGGTTCAAATGAGGATGGAAGTAAAAATATTTATCAAAATCTAATGCTATATATGAACATAATGAAATGTGCTGACTGCTTTTAACAACTCCACCTTTGCAGTTGGGTAAAATTAGAACTCCTGTAATATTTCAAAATGAGTACAAACTGAGGTGTTTTGAGTGTTGAGGGTCTTGGCCATGAAGCTCTCCCCTAAACCCCTTTTACTTTATATCAATCTTTTAATATTTATGATGATGGGAAATAAAAAGCAATACAAATAAGACCACCTGTGGATAACTCTAATGCCTCATTCTTTAATTACTGGGTTGTCTTCTTCCCCACTATTTAGTTTTATTATTTACTCACAAAGAATGGGATGAAATAGTTTCCTTTCATTCCATACTCATTCTCTCAGAAAGTTATGAGAAGGGTTGGGAGAATAGGAAAGTAAAGGAAAGGGCAAGAACAGTTGCAGACCCTTGCCGTTCAGCATACAAAAAAAAATAATTAAAAATTAAAAACTTTATATTAAATCTAAATATAATTTAAATATAAAAATATTAAAAACCTATTTACAATTTCATCCCAACCAAAAGGGGGAAAAGAAGTGTAACTAATAAAGTATCAGTGGCAGAGAGCGGCTACTCTGGAGGTTGCTCTTACACAAGCTTCAGTTAGACACTGCTACCTATCGTAACCTGCCAAACCCCAACTAGAACCATTCCAGCCAATCTTAAAGAACACCTAGGGCAATATATGATTCCACAAGGGTTCCATGCAGTAGAACAACTTTCCAGAAATCTACAACCTCCAGATGGGTCCCTGGACCAGATAAGTCCTGAAACTTAGAGGGCCCAGTCTCTCCAGAGCACCAGATAGTTCCATCTCCCTACCCCATGTCAGTGACAGCCCCTTCCACCATGAAAAGTTAGAATGGCCACAGCCCAAACAACCCTTAAGAGAGGAATGGAAAGATCAAAGGTGATGGTAGAGTTATACAGAGAAGACAGGATTAACAAATAAATATGAATGCTGAATCATTAAAATATCTTTTAGTCTCCAGTATCTTAGAGCAACTAGAAGTAGAAACCTAAAATTGTGGATATAACTCATGTCAAACTCTTAAATATGTTCTATAACAATTGTAGTGCTGTGCTTTGAAATTTGTTTTTTTGTATATATGTTATTTTTCTCAAAAAAAGAAAAGTCAATTGTGATGATAAAAAAAAAATTTAAGCCTTCCAGCCTCCTATATTCTGGAGCAGCTAGAAGAAAGTTGTGAGAGGCTCATATGGTAGCCCATGACAAACTCTGGGATCTGTCCTGTAACTACTTGTTGAAGAGTATTTTGAAAACTATTGCTTTTCTCTTTCTTTGCTTTGTATATATGTTAAAGTATACAATTAAAAAGTGAAAAAAAAACAGTTGCAGAATAAATCACATGACAATTTGCCACACTTCACCTTCCTATAACATCTCTCTCTTTTTTCCCCAGGGGGCTAAATTTAAACTCCTTAGAAAAACAGGTCTAGAGGAGACCAGCCATATTCTAGTAGATGGGTTTCCTGACACTTTTCCTCGGGTTGTTCTTATTCACTGTGCTTCTATCACTGCAACTCCTCCTCCTCCATGTCCTCTCTTTTTTCCACTTCTGTCCAGAGCCAGGCACCTACCTGGGTTTTGGAGTACACAGAACCCGAGATGTCTGGCACGCCCGTGTTACTGGAGGTGACTGATACACCTGGGGGAGGAGGAAACAGACAGGAGGATTAGCTCAGCTAGCTGCCTGGCCCCTATCCCTAGGTGGAGGTGATGTCTGCAGCCTTTCTAGCTATATCACTGCAAGGGAATTTTGGTCTGTTTTTCCAGCCTCAGGTCACTCCTGAGGGATAAGAGCTCATGACACAACGGCTCCCTAAAGGGTTCTTTTGCCTTTCCCAGATATGTGTATGTGTGAGTGTGGTGTTTTCTGTTTTTGGGGGGTGGAGAAGTAGGTATGGCCAAACCTCATTAGCATATACAATTTTCAAAACTTTTCTGTACCGAAGTCTGATAGGAATGTAATAATAAACTGTTAACATCTATTTCAAATAATCTGCCCAAACTCCACTCAGTCTTGCTCCTGAAAGCTTGAGTGGGGTGATTCTCTCTATTCATGAAGAAAGTCTTTTGGGCTCAAAATCCATGTTCCCACAGAATAGGAAAATACTAGAGGAGCAGTCCAAGTTAACCCCCAAGAGTAGTTTCATTCTTAGTGCCTCAGTTTACTCAAGTCCGGTTTCTTGCAAGTGCTAGATTATATATAAGATTTACAGTGTTGACACAAAGATGAATTTCCACTGAAGCCTAAAAGCACAGGGTTTGCGGTGGTGAAAGAGCAGGTGAAACACAAAATCCAAATGTCATTTTAATAATTTCAGCTTCTCCATGAAATAAAATCTTTAACCAAAAACTCACATTTCCTGTTGAAAAAACTTCCTACTACCGTTACAACTTTAAGGTAATCAGAGTAGTATAACTTACTTTAATTGGTACTCCTCAAACTGAAATAAACATTACCATAGTCTCACACTTGGGTATAGGACAAAGGAAGGGGCCAAGAAAATAGGAAAAGCCATAAGATAGTCCAGGATCTTCATAGAGAAATTTTATGCAAATGTTTAAGGAAAAGTTAAATAATTAGGTATTTAAAGCATGAATTCAATAAAAAAAATTAGTTGCCATGAAATAAGACAAAATGAAATTCAGAAAAACTTGGCATTTCAGTCTATGCCCTTGGAGCCTCCCCTCAGAGGTACACTTTGTTCTTCTCTATTAGCACTCTGATGAGTACTGTACTGGAGTGACCAAATCACAAATGAGAAGTCCTCCATTCACCCACAGTTCAACAGCAATCCTTCTTCAAACTATAGATATTTATTTAAGGCTGGAACCCACATGTCTCCACTGCCTAGAAAAAGGGCAGCTTTCAAAACTTTAAGCCCACCTTGGACAACCACTCTAAAATCTTCCCAGCAGAAGTGGCATCTTAACCTGGAAATACTTCCCATATCATAAATCCAGATGGGTTCCAAGGAGCAAACACCAACCAGGAATAACAGCTAGAACCACATAAACCAAGCATGAGAAAATACTTCCTCACTTTTTGTACTCAAAAGGCTCTGAAGTAGGGCAAATACAGGAACCTCTTAAGCAGGGGAAAATTAGGCTATTTTTTTCCCTTTCCTTTCCAACCCCCCAGGTGCCCATCTGGGAAATCACTGGGTAAGAAGCCTAACTTAAAATCCAGATTTCGGTTACAGAAAAAAAAGCTAATGACATTTACGTGGAAGGGTTAAGAATGAAGGTGGAATAGATAGGATATAAATAGAATTATTTTAAAGGCAAACCAAAAGAGAGAATAATTTATCTTCACTGTAGACCTCAGCAGCCTGCTAATACTTCTGGGTGATCAAGTGAGGGTTTGTTGCCCACACAGGATGGGAGAAATGGCTAACTGGATTCCCAAACTGGGTAGTAGGAGAGAAATTGGGTCAAGTATGTTCCTATGTGGTATAACTCTTTCCAGAGGTTAGGGTAGCTAAAAAACAGCTTCTAATCCAGAGGCCCCACCCAACTTGGACATGGAGTTGAAAAGACTGGAAATGAAGGGAGAGAGAATATTCTGTGTAGTAGCCATAAAAGTATCAGTGTAATCATTAGATACCCTAAGAAAATAATGAGTATTTGTTCCCCTATCCCTCACTACAGTTATTAGATCTTCAGGCTACAGAGCTCTCTTGCTTCCCTTCCAAAGTCAACACGCCCTTACTATACCGGACTCTCAAAACAGTGAAGATCACACCAACACAATGTGGATGGTAGGGAGAGTAAGCAACCAATCTCTGAGCACAGCAGCCCCTGGGGAGGTTGGTCACACTCCACAGGACAAAATGTCTACAGAGGGCTGAGAACAAATAATAAGAAAGCTGAACACCTGGGCTTTTAATTAACCATGGGCATTGGTCTCACTGTCCAACTCAACTCTAAACAAAGGACCAATAATGCACAAGTGGGACTGAGGAGATGTCTGACCAAACTTCTCCCACACATCCTCTGCAAAACGATTAATAATCCACAATCCCCACAACCCCTGAAAAGCCATCAAGGACTAAGAACAATGCTCCAGGCTAGCACAGTTTCCACAAAGCCCGAGTCATCAGCTCTCAATCAGCCACTTGACCTTTGGGAACCATATGTGGGAATTAAGCCCTGAAGATACTTCCCTAACAACAGCTCTTGATACCATACTCTTTTGCCTTTCACCATAACGTGAAACTCTATAAACTTTTTGTCCTTTTCCCTCTGCTTACGTCAGAGGCAAGGGGAAGAACTAAATGGAAAAGTGAAGAGAAATAAGCATAGGGAATCATGGATGTCTATAAATAATTTTCTTCACCAACCATTCAACCGGCTGGAAACTGAGATTGTCCCCCACCCCCACCCCCACTTTAGTAAAATCACCACATACTGAAAAGTTAACCAGTTCTTTGGCTACACTGGAGTTTAATTGGAAAACCACCCTCCACCCTTTATTCATAAAAACATTGGCTCCTGTTGTCCAGAAAGACATGCACGGAAAGAACGCCAGAGTTAGCTAAAGAAATACCACAGTTTATTGAAGACTACAAATATTTTTGTTACAAGTTGAAACTACATGCCTTCCAGAAATCAAAAGCAACAGCAGGTGTGTGCATTGATGCTTCGGAGGTGCTGCACCACTTGAATTCGAAATGGGTAAGACAGGGTCAGACACATGGGGGAGAGGGAAATGGGGAAGGGGCAAGTTCAAAAGCCCAGAAGGTATCCACCAACTCATTTCCCCAAGCCACGCAGGCCATGGCCTCAGCTCAGCAGGCTCTCCTCAGTGTTCTGGTTTCTGAAACAAGACTTCAGTGCAAATCTATACACACACACAAACATAGCCCCCAGCCATGGGCCAAATTAGCTCTCAGCCGTCCAGAAATGCTTGTAAGGGGGTGGATATTTTCTTCCTAAAAGGAATCAAATACATAAAAATAAATGAATTTAGAGGTTGATGAGGAAGAGAATGACAAGAGCCCTCTGTGGGGTTGGGAACTGGGGGTTTCTCAAAGGGCTGCAATAGGAGGTTTCTGAATTTTAAAGGTGGTAAAAAAAACTAAATTTGTCCAGAATCAAGTACGCCAGTCTTTTATATTGTCAATCTTAAAATTCTTGAACCTGGCCCAGCTAAGACTTAAATCTACTACTCTTAAAATGGGACCACTCCAAGTTAAAAAGCTTATAATCCTCCCCACCAAGGATTAGGGCAGGCTTTGAGTGACAGGGGTGGCCACAGGTATAAAATCCCAGAGGGGCATTTTAGGATTTCTTTAGGTTTAATCTTGGCCCACACTAAGTCATACGGTATAGCTTAAATCTCCACCTATCAGTTCCTAAGGTATCTACTGCCTTCTGTGTTCAGCTCAGACAGCTTCCCAATTACTGAAAACCTTGGACAATTTACCCACCTGGAGAACACACAAGGGGGACGACCACAGATGCTGCTCCATCCAAATCACCAAGTAACTGTATATGAGCTGAGAGCTTTGAAGGGTGATCCTAAATCCCCCCACCCCACCCTATATCCAACCACAAGTCACTGAAAAAAGTAAACGAAATTTTTTTATTCAAAGAACTTTATCATGTCTAATCCTCCAAAAGCGGAGAATAGGTATCAAGTATAGGAGCAAAGTATAGGCAAATAATCTTTTAATTCAGTATCCTTTCAGGAATCCTACACTTCCCTCCCTGTTATGAGATGAGATATGCAAATAGGCTTTGCAAATGGAGGAGCCATACAAATGAAGGAACCACTAAAAAGATAACTCTCCCAGCCCAATCAATTCTCACTCTATTGAATAGTCAGTCATGCATACTCCATATCTTGGGTCCTCTCTAGCTAAGGAATAAAAAGGCAACCACACAAGAAAAGCACTAGTACAAAGGTATAAGCCAAACCTATCATAGCAAGCCACCTAAGTACACATTTAAACTTTCTTTTCAGTGACTAATATCCCTTTTGTACTATCAGTGCCATGCCTACATTAACATCTCAGCAAAATCTTGGGGCCCCTTGACCTGCTTCCCACACAAAGTTTAGATCAGCTATTCTATTCTCATAGCCAAGACATGCCCCTGGACATTCCCCATAAAGACTAGTGGACACATGTCTTATCCACCAAGCTCCTCGGTTGGTGCTGCTCAGACACCCCAATCAGTCAAGCATTAGTAATCATACATGGAATAGCATATCCACACCAACCCAGTCTTCTCAAACACCAAGTTTTCCTCCCTGAAACTCGTCCACTAACACCCCACAGACACCACTGACAACCACTGCCAAGGTGAGCTTACCAGTGTTGTATCCATGAGACCCATATCCACTCGGCTGTTGGAAAGGGGTGGCCGATGCATTCACACTGACATTCACACCATGCTGCTTGGAAGAGGTAGGAGCCACCTGAAGAGCAAAGTCCAGAATTGCAGTCAACTGGCATTATGTACCAACTGCCCTACCTGTCCTAATCCAGGAAATGGACATTCAGATGGTTTCCTATTCTGATGTAGGCTGGCTAAAGCCTTATTTACTGAAATGAATTCCTTACTGAAAATTCTATAATTTATCAGTGAAGTTAAAAAAAAAAAAGGTAGTTTGGAGGAAGGGAAAGGGGCAGTGGTAGGAGGGAATGAATGACAGTCTGAGGGAAGCAAAGTTATATGGTACCACATTCCTCATTTGGCTAATTCTAAGAACAAATTGCCTCCATCCTAATCCCACCAACCCCAACCCCACTCCCTCTCCTAGTCCCCAGAAACTGGTCAGAGGTGGAAATCATACCTTCTCACCAGTAATAAATAATCATCTAGCTTTGAAAGCAGCCAGGATAATATCAGGGCTAGGATTCTCCACCACAAAACCAGGAGAGACCAAGACCAGGTACTCACAGGGAACACAGCAGGCCCATACTGGAAGGTGCTAGGGAGGCCCGGGACCCCTGTGTAGTATGGCAGGCTGGTGTAACTGTAGCCAGGAGGCAGCGCCGGGTTCAGGAATGTCTGCTGCGTGGTGTGGTGAGTCTGCGTCTGATTCTGTTGGGGTTGGGCCAAGGTTGTGGCCGGGGCTGGGGAGGAGGCATCCCCACGGCCAAACTTTGTGAGGTCACCTGTGACAGGAGAGGCTAAATGTACCTGCTACTTTTATCCTCCACACCAACAGAGAATTACCTCTTCTGTTTTCACATGTTCCCAGGAGATCTTATTCAAAGATAGTTAAAATTTAATTCTAGAATTACACTTCTTTGCTGCTACATTCAGCATTGCTCAGCACACAATCAGCACAGTGCTAATCAAGGATTAATTTTGAATAAACATGTAATCTTATAGCAGAGACAGGCTCCCAAAGAAAGCTCCAAAACAGTTCTCTTTCATTTTCCTCCACACTTTTTGTAGTCATCCCCTACCCAGTGCTGGGAATGCCTGTGATGAACCTGGGAAATTATAAGCCAATATAATACTAGGCCTGCCAAGCCACAGCATAGGTCATCTCATCTCCTGAATTTCTATGAATGAAAAAAAAAGGGGGGGGCATCTAAACCTCTCCCTTCCCCAAATGAGACAACAGATATGAAAGCATTTTATAAACTCTAAAGCACAAGATAAATCTTAATAATTACCATTACAAGGGAAATAACTAGAGATGTCAAGATGTAACTAAGAAAAGATATGAAAGACAATGACAGGTCAGAAAAAAAGTGACAGGTCAATGAGGATAATGGTGGGTCAGGCAGAAAAAAAGAAAACTGAAGATGCAGCGGGCAGCAGGGCAATGAGACTGTCACTGCCAGTAGAATATAGGGGCAGCAATAAAATGGCAAGGCCAAGACGACCACTGTACTTCTCAGTCAAAGGAATGGCTGAGAAAACCAAGTCCAGATGTTATCTGGGAATCACAGGCAAACAACTGAAAATGGGGTGAAAAGGAAAAAGCTGTAGCCACATGTCCAACTTTTGCAGGATTCTCAATCTACCAACCCTGATTCATCACATCCATTCTATACTTCTGCTAAAGATCTTAAGGTGAAGACTGGCCTCTTCCTTCTACTAGTCAAGTTTCTGCCACCAATCCCAACACCACCTCCCTTTGTTCAGCGACACCCCAGTCCTACCAGAATAAGGGTTGCTGGCCAGGCTACCATCCCTCCCAGTCAGCGGAGTAGTAGGTGTGGGGAATGGGATGCTGTAGTAATCCTAGAAGAGAAAAATATCAGATTCAGTGCTACTCATTTCCCATCACAATTCCACAGGGTGAGAAGCAGGACAATGTTGGAATACTGCAATTTATCCAGCCAATGATTAAGCTGGCTAGAGCTGGCACTAACTCCAAATTACTATTGCATACACTGTCCCCCTTGCCTGGCTACAAGTATAGCCAAGCAAGGTCTACTTGTATGCTCAATGGAAAACATACCAAAGCCCACCAGGATCAATAATATCCTCAACTCTCTAGGATAGCATCCCTAGTAATCTATATCAAGCTTACTCTACTGAGATAATAGATCTTTCTTTCTGGAATTCAAAGTTCTTAAGACATAGAGAAATCACCCTTAGAGTTTCAGAGTACTCTATTGGACTACAGATTAGGTTAAATTTTGTTTAAAGATTCTACAACTATGATACTTTTAAAAGTTACCTTCTAATAGAACCACTCTCCCAAACCCCTATTCTAAGTCAAAGTACGTGTATGGAGGGATGAATTGGGAAAGAGTCAAGTCTGTGATTTATCATCAACTGACATATGAGTTAATTTCCAATGCTAATTTCTAGATCTCTTATCTTCCAAAGCTCTATTCCATGTACTCACCAAAGGAAATCTTGTCTGAAGCATCTGCAAGTCATCATAACCATATACCTGTGGCTGAAAGATACAGATGTGTAACATTAATGGGGACTGGCCATGATAGCCAAGTCAAGGGCCTTATGACGCAAGGTAAATCAGTAGATCGTTCATACTTCATTCTTAAGAATAACAGAATGTAAATTATTTCCTTCAGTTTTCTTTAAGAGGGAAGAGTGAATTACAAAGAGATAAAATAATTCATGAAAGATCTTGAGACTTTTCCTTAAGATACCAACTCTCGATTCACTGGGTGACCCCTGGGAAGGAGTAGCACAGATATTATATACAGAAGGCCCACTTCATTCTCTATTCTGTTGGTCTCTCCTACAGACTTCAAAATTTGGCTTAAAATTTATCTCCTCAAGAAAGGATTTACATTTTACTCTTGCTTTCTCCAACATTATGGGTATTATGGTAATTTGTTGTTGTTAATATATATAAAAGTGTTATTTGGGTACTTCATCTGTATGATGATCACCTAGACTCTCTCAGTTAGGGCAAGAACAGGTATCTTTTTAAAACTTTTAAAATTTGTATCTTAATAGCCACTGAACATATGAAGCTAATAGGAAATACACAAGGGCAGAAAAGCTATTGTCAACCACCTCATCTCAGACCAGTGCTTGACGAAAGAAGGAGACTCTGTTCTGACCAGGCCAGAGCCAACAAAGACTCCCAGAGTTAGGGAACCAATACAACTTGAGAAAATAATTCTGAGACACTGAAAGGAATTCTAGGCAAACACTTTGGCCCTTGGTTTCTAAGGCACAGAATGTGTGTTTCACATAGAGCAGATACACAGTAGAAGGTGCAGCCTCAGTTTAGCTCTTACTAAAAAGTGCTATTTTCCCTAAAACCACAAATCTGTTTGTTCAGGGATTTGAAAATATCTGTACTCCAATGCTCATAGCAGCATTAGTCACAACAGCCAAAAGGTGGAAGTTACCCAAGCATCCCTCAACAAATGAATGGATATACAAAATGTGGTAGCCATACAATGGATTATTCAGTCATAAAAAGGAATGAAATTCTGATATGTTCTACAACATGGAGGAAGCCATTATGTCAAGTGAAATAAGCCAAACACAAAAGGACAAATATATGAGTATACTCAGAAGAAACACCTAAAATATGCAAATTCATAGTGACAGAAAAGTAGATTACAGGTTACAGGGATAGGATATATAGTAGGGAATGGAGAGTTATTATTTAATGGGAACAAATTCACTATTTCAGGTGATGAAAATGTTTCAGTAATGGATGGTAGTGATGGAAGCACAGTATTATGAATCACTGAACTGTACACATGAAAGGGTCAATATGGGAAATTCTGTGTCGTGTATGTTGCCACAATATACATATATTTTCAAAGTTGAAAACAAAAGTCTGATTGCTTATTTGTGGCAGCCACTCATTTATTCTGTTATTTTATTTATACTCGTCCAACTGAAGCCAGAGCTATAAAAAGATTAGCCACAATCCTCATCTTTTGGAGAAGACCCTTCATCCTACTTACCGGGTAGGCATGTAACAGCCCTGGAGCCATAATATACGGATTAGGCAACAACGGCGGGACCCCAGGAGGGAGGTTGGGAGGAGCTTTTCCTAAAAGGGAAATGATACCGTTATCTTGTCATGCAATTACTTCTCTCCTTCACCCCAGAAGAACACCATCCACCTTCTAGGCAAGGCTACCTGAAGTCGTAGCAACTGAGCTTCGAGTCGAGGCTGTGACGGTGGAGTTGCTGCCTAGGCTAAGTCCCAGGCTACTGCCACTATTGAGACTGGAGGAGACATTGACCACTGGGGGAGGTGCAGAGACTGTGCTAGATGAGGTGGAGAAAGTGCTGGAGGAAGAATGGAGATTCGCCTCACTCTCCACGCTTGTGTGCTTCAAAAAGTGGATGGAAAAGGGAAAAAGGAAACAGTGATTACCACCACAGGTCTGGAATGATAAACTCCTTTGGTTGGTTAATTTATCATCATGGCAACTTCCCAAATAAAAAGGCTAAGTCAAAGGTACTGGGATACCCTCTGCCAAAGTAGTTAGAAGGCATTATTAAGTATTCTCCAGCTACACAATCTTCAAGATTCTAGGAAGGATAACAACAGATCCACACTTCACATTATAATCCTGTTCTGAAGGGAAGCTGAGGGGGTGAAGGACAAACAAGCTCTCTGAGAATAAAACAGCCAGTAAGGGGACTGCCTAACAGTTGAGATATGAACAATACAGCTTAGCCCTTCTCTCTGAAACTTTTCTTTACTAGCTCAGCCAAAAAGACCAGTTCATAGGCTAGGAAAAAGGATAAATTCTAATGATTTTAAACCTGAAATAGCATATATGAAGAAAAAGAGGCTCCGAAGAAAAGAAAGTCTTAGCCCTTCTATCAACTTCTCCCGGCCCAGCTCCTCACAAACCTGACAGATTTGTTCAAAATGGGTATTCTTTAAGTTATTATCTTACTTTATAACTTCAGTGTAATGTCACAAATAGTTACTAATAGCAGTGAAATTACTTTTTTGACCAAAAACTCTCATGCGGCCTCTATTTTCATAAGGATGTTTAGACATTGATTATTTTCAGGACTCATGTTTAATGTACCCCAGACCAAGGAATTAGGAAAGTCTATACCAGTTAGAAAGGTATGTTCTTTAAGAATTTATCACAACATACAAAAGCCCACCCACCTGAAGTGAAAAAGTCAGATAAAAAAATCAAAAAAGTCACTTTCAGGGGTTTAGGAATAGCCCAGAACTCTACATATTTCTGGATTTTTCTGCCCCTCTTAGCATCCCAACATCCTTTTACACCTTTTCCAAGAATCCTCTCTTCAGAGAATCTTCGAGTTGGATAGTTATTAAGTATAAGTAAATAACACTTTTTTTTTTAACAGCATCACTCTTACCAAAAGAGTAGATGTTGAAGTGCGCCCAGAAGATGTTGACGATGAAAGGGTATTCTGCTGAGTAGATAACGTGCTGTAAAGAAAGAATTTAACATTAGCCATAGTGCTATGATATCTACCTCACCTAAAGCTTCAGTGGAGAACACAAGTAAGGAAAAAAGGCAGAATATGGGACCAAGGAGGCTTGAGATCATATGGTAAACATATGGCCAGCTAGGTGTAGTGAGCAGTAAAAGCCAAGAGGGGATATTGAAAAAGGAAATCAAGCCTCCTCAGCCTTCACTTTCCACACCTTTCAGATCATCTACTTACCACAAAAGCAGGGCTAATGTGGTCTCTGTCAGGAAAAGGGATTAAGATAGAACCAGAGAGCTCTGTTATTGTTACTCACCAACCCTAACCCCAACCTTCACTCCAAATCACCTGCTGTGTGGTGTGGTGGTAGTATTTGGAATCTCCTCACTATGGCTCAAGCCACCCAAGGAGGATGAGTGCTGATTGGTTGTCGTCAGTAAAGAAGCTGCAGATACTGTTTCATTGAGAGGGGGGATGCTAGAAGTGGAAGGTGAGTCAGATTTCACTGCAGAGCCCGTAGCACCTGGAAATGAAGAAAAATATTCAACTCACCAAAGCAAAGGAGTACTATAAGAGAAGTGAAAAGGTGGCTACACTCCCAGGCCGTCCCCCAAAGAAGAATGAGTTATTTATTAATGGACCCACTGTGTTTAAGAAAATTCTAAACATTTCACAGCACTGCTCTCATTTGTTAAATGAAGGGAATCAATGGAATGATCACCGCGTCAAGAGAATCTGAAACTTATGGTGTAAGCATTAAGGCAGAACCAAGTTAAGACTAAAACCAGATGTTCTGATCTTTGAGCCAAAGTTCTTTTCACTACAATCTAAGAAATGAACAAATACAGAAGGGGGAGGAAAGGGCCTGAGAACACTCACCTTCAACAGATTGTGTGGTCTGTAACGGCGTGGACTGCACAGAACCGAAGCCATTCTAATACAAGAAACAGAAGAGGAAGAAACAGACAAATTCAAGCGAATTGTTCAGCTTAGTAATGACTTGGCTTAATTTCAGTCAAGAAACCTTTCAGAAGGAGGGAAATTCAACTTCCCCAAGTGGAGCGTTCTTGATATTCTCACAGGCAGTGGGGATAGGTGGAGCAATAGGCTGAGCCCCCAATCTTGGGGTGTGTTCATATGAAACTTGACCCCGCAAAAGATAGGCTAAGCCTACTTAAAATTAGGCCTATGACCTCTCTCTCCAGCCAACACAACAAGCAAACTCACCACCCTCCCCGTCTACATGGAACATGACTCCCAGGGGTGTGGACCTTCCTGGCAACATGGGACAGAAATCCTGGAATGAGATGAGACTTAGCATCAGGGGATTGAGAAAATCTTCTCGACCAAAAGGGGGAAGAGTGAAATGAGACAAAGTAAGTGTCAATGGCTGAGAGATTCCACACAGAGTCGAGAGGTTATCCTGGAGGTTATTCTTACACATTAAATAGATATCACCTTGTCAGTCAAGATGTAGTGGAGAGGCTGGAGGGAACTGCCTGAAAATGTGGAGCTGTGTTCCAGTACCATGTTTCTTGAAGATGATTATATAACCATATAGCTTTCACAATGTGACTGTGTGATTGTAAAAACCTTGTGTCTGATGCTCCTTTTATCTACCTTATCAACAGATGAGTAAAACATATGGAATAAAGATGAATAATAGGGGGAACAAATGTTAAAATAAATTTAGATCGAAATGCTGGTGATCATTGAGGGGGATGGGTGGGGGGTATGGTATGTATGAATTTTTCTGTTTTCTTTTTATTTCTTTTTCTGAATAGATGCAAATATTCCAAGAAATGATCATGATGATGAATATGCAACTACATGATGCTATTGTGAATTACTGATTATATATGTAGAACGGAATGATAAAAAATTACGTATGTTTGCGTTTGGTGTTTTTTGGTATTTTAAAAAAAACTTAAAAATTAAACACAAAAAAAAATTAGGCCTATGAGTCACCCCCAAGAGAACCTCTTCTGTTGCTCAGATGTGGCCTATCTCTCTCAGCCAGCACGACAAGCAAACTCACTGCCCTCCCCCTCTCTACATGGGACATGACTCCCACAGGTGTGGACCTTTCTGGCAACATGGGACAGAAATCCTAGAATGAGCTGGGACTCAGAACCAGGGGATTGAGAAAACCTTCTCGACGGAAAGCAGGAAGAGAGAAATGAGATAAAATAAATTGTCAACGGCTGAGAAATTTCAGAGTCAAGAAGTTATCCTGGAGGTTATCCTTATGCATTAAATAGATATCACCTTTTTAGTTAAGGCATAACAGAGAGGCTGGAGGGAAGTGCCTGAAAGTGTACAGCTGTGTTCCAGCAGCCATGTTTCTTGAAGATGATTATATAATGATATAGCTTTCGCAATGTGACTGTGATTGTGAAAACCTTGTGTCTGATGCTTCTTTTATCTACCTTATGGACAGATGAGTAAAGCATATGGATTAAAAATAAATAAATAATAGGGGGGATAAATGTTAAAAAACAAACAGTCCTTTCAGAGAGAAATTCCACAAGTTAACCGAAGGGTAAACAACATGGCAATCTACCCAAAGGAACAGAAATAATTTAAAAATTTAAAACAAAAACAACAAAAAAAGACAGACCAACATTGTATAACCCAAGGTCAGTGAAGGCATCCGCCCCAAACTGCTAAAGACGCAGAAAGGCCCAAAGACCAAACCCAGTGATCCTTGGGGAAGGCTGTGGGAGTAAGACAGTTCAGCCAAACCACTTATTCTGCTGGCTGCATCTGGCAATCACTCCACATGTCCTTTGGCATATGCTGTCCCCCTCACCAAGCCAAGACACAGCAAGGTGAGGTCTACTGATATGCACCCAGAAGTCTAGCAATTAGATCTTCCAAGAAGACAGGAGAGGTGCGTGAGACTGATCCTACTAGAAAAAATGAATCTTAACTGTGTAGAGAACGGTTTTCTGACTCTGAACCTCCAAGCTTGCCGAAAATAACTTTTATTTCACCAATCAGAGAAATGTACTTTTAGCAGTTTCTCCTGAGGTTTCTTAGCAGCATTTGCCAAGAAGTAAAATACTCATACCTAAGGGTCTTCGCCCACTATTCTCCAAACCAATGCCCAGGGGCTCATTAAGCCACTACCTTTGCCTGAGTCAGGTCCTTTTGGGGTGACGAAGAGATGGAACTGGGGTACCGCCGAGTCTGTGTGGATCTCTGTTCATACAGTGGACCCTGAGCACTATTTTGGGAGGTATAGGTTGTTGACTGAATTGGGCCACTCTGATAACCGGACTCCTGACTCTGGTTAGATGAAATTGTGGATGAAGATTCACTGTGGAGAATAAAGAGAAGAAACATCTCAGAGAAACAAAATAAAGCAAACCTACTGATACTCAGGAAACTGTATTGTTCCATTAGAGGAAGTTGATTACAGTCAGAAAGAATTTCTCCAGCAACAAATAAAAGAAACTGCTACAATTTTTTCCTGACAATAGTAGGAATGTCCACATCCTATAGAACCAGGGGTCTGAATTAAGAATGGAGTTTAAGAATCCCTTCAACCCTTAAAGGAAGAGAAAAACCTTTTGCTCCCCCACATTCTGAAATTGTAAGAAAAAAAGGCTAAAGGTCAGCTGAAAGACTACTCCAGGTCCTTTCTACATATAACATGAAAACTTTTTCTCAATTTTAAGGAATTCTGAAATCCAGGCTCAACAGAGAACCCTACTGGACTTAAAATTACTGGTGGGCCTCTCCTGAGAGGAGCCTTGGTGGCAATTACAATTCAATAGGTCTAGAACAGAAAACAGACATCAGTATTTTAAATTCTAAGGCTTGAAAATCGACACAAAACTAACCATCATACATCCCATGGTGTCATTTAACATGTCCCCCTGTGCACTGTATTTCTCATAGGCTGGTTGAGTCTGAGGCTTGATCAGATTCTAGTTAGGTTTTGTCCATTTTTTGGCAAGTCTGTCTCATATGTTATCAGCTTCTCATTATATGCACTTTCATTGGCGGGGACTGTCTTTTTTTGTGATGTTAGCAGCTTTTAATGTTCAATGGCTCTATCATTTAATTAATTAGGGATTATATTATGATGACTTTTTAATTCTACCATCCTTTATGTATTAGTTGGAATAATTATATGAGAATAATTATATTCATATAATTATTATGAGAAATTTTCCCTTATCTACTAACTGGCTACCCAGCAGTACAATCCATACAGGAATAAGTGTTTCATTCTTTATTTTTATTTACCAGATTTCAAAATAATGAATTGGCATCTCTACTGGTGGCTAAAATATGCTTTTAAAGTTATTATGAGCACAAAGATTTAAATATATTTCATGTGTTTAAATTCATGAAAATATTGTTCTTACTGATGTTCAAATTGTCCCATTATTGGCCAGTGGGAGCTTTGCAAGTCAGCTCTGGGTCCTCAAGACCCTAGCTGTCTCTGTGAGCTTCTTGCTGTGCGGTATGAAAAGACATTCATCTTGTACATTTATGTCTCAAGATCTGTGTAGCATCTGTTTTTTGCTTTTAAAAGTAGAGTTATAACTTACATATAGCAGAGTGTACATATTTTAAATATTACAAGAAATGTGTACACGTATGTGATCCACATCCCTACCAAGATACAGAACATTTTTAGAAAGTTGCCTATCAACCCCCTCTCCACTCCCCATAAGCAACCACTGTTCTGATTTCTATCACCACAGATTAGTTTTTCTTGTTCTAGAACTTCACATAAATTGACATATATAGGGTACATTCTTTTTGTATCTGGCTTCTTTCACTGAAAAAAACGTATGTTATTCTTCCATGATGTTGCATGTACTGGTACAGCATTTCTTTTATGGCTGAGTAATACTGCATTTTAAGAATATACTACAGTTTAGTTATCTACTCTCCTGTGAATGGAAACCTAGGCTATTTCCAGGCTGGGGAATATAACAAATATGCTATGACATTCTTTCACATACACACACACACACACACACACGCAAATAATAATAAAATTCTAAGGCTTGAGAAAAACAGCCTAATCCCCTGAAATTCCTCCAGGACTTTATTGCTTGTGATGGCCTTCCTTGATAGCTATCATATGAGGTAAGTAAAGTTCTACCAGTAAGGTTTCTTTTTACTGGTGTAAATATACTACTGCTACACTTTCTTCCCCAGAAATCAAAGTTACACTCTTCTCAGGCGTTAAGTCCCACACAAAATGGCTGAAAGAAATAAAACAGCATTTTCATCTATGGCACATACCAAAGTACTCTCTGTTAGAGGTGCTCTATACATCTTACATTCTAGATGTACCTAAGAGATATATTTCTGTTTAGAGTAACAGAATATCCTAATAATATTTTAAAGCACTCAAATGAAATACTACAATTGGCTACTTTTCCCTCACCCAGTCAGAGGCTTGACCTCTCCAGGGTTCTAGGAATCAAAGAGACTTAGAAAAAGTGACAAAAAACAAAGAAAATAGTTCTTACAGCTGTAGTTTCCATTACCTGGCCGTGCTGGTATACAGGCTACTTGGAGCCTGGCTTGAAGAGGCGCTCGTGGTGGGGGTGGACTCATAATCAGAAAGGACAGGCTCTGACCCAAACTGCAATGCCCCAAACTGCAGATTTAGCCCTGAGATATCTGCTGAGCCAGGCATCTCCACAGCCAAAGCAGGAATCTGTAAGGAGAAAGGTGAAGGAGAGAAAATAACAGTTTAACTTTACTTTAGGTTAATAAAATAATTTCCCTTTAAATTTCCAACCTTACCCTCACAAATTCGCAATTCCCCAAATCCTACACCCTTTGCCTTAAGACAATATCTATCTAAAACTCAAGTACCTTTGAAGTCAAGGAAGCTTTTTTCTTCTGCTGTTTCAGTTTTTGCTGAGCCGGCTGAGGGCTGGAGGACTGGTTGTCTGAAGATCCAGGAGACATCTGTGGAGCCGAGGTGGATTTGCTTGGCAGAGGAGAAGAGGGGGGTGGAGGGGCAGCTGTGGGTGTCGCCACTGCAGGTGGCTTCTCCTGAAGGAATACCTCCATCATGGTGGAAGATGGGGTAAAAGCTTGGCGTTTTGTAAAGGGGCTGTGTGCCGTTGAATCATTTGGGTTCTTCAAATCTGCAAGAGGAAACCAAGTACGTGTGAGGGCAGAAGTGCAGATGAAACGCTATCTGTCCTGCTCTATAACCATGAACCAGGCAATCAAGAATCAGGTCCTCCTATAGGACTTAATCTCATTTCTATAGGTAACAATTTGGGGTTCTATTTATTCCTAAGTACAGCCTAATCAAGTTGACGTTACCATGCCTGGGTAAGAGAGCAGTCTAGGAACTGCCCATGTTAAAATACACAAGGTCTTAAAGATGGCCAAGCCCAAGAATCCTTCCAAAGGCAATGCAAGCATACCTGTTTTAGTGTGCTTTGCAGATACTGCAATTTTTTACAAATTGAAAATTTATGGCAACCCTGCATCCAGCCAGTCTATCGGCACCATTTTTCCAGCAGCATGTGCTCACTTTGGTCTCTGTGTCACATTTTAATTAAGGTATATACATTGATTTTTTTAGACAGAATGCTATTGCACATTTATAGTATGTATAATACAATTTTCATGGGACTAGATTTATTGAGGTGGTCTGGAACCAAGCGCCCAGTATCTGCGAGTTACGCCTGGACGTTATTTTAAAAAACTGAGGATAAATCTAGGGAGAATTTGTAGAAATCCCCAAGTAAACAGAAGAGTGCAGCTATGTGTATGGCTAAATTTGATGAAAGTGAAATACAGCTTCAAATTTTTATTATTCCCCAACTTTTTGGAATTAACTTCTCTGGGAAGGGAAAACCCACAGAATAGGGAACTAGCCATTGGCTGCCCTTCTCCACTCTTCAGGACATATTCTCTACTCCCTATCCTTGGCAGCCTGAAAACAGTAATGCTTAAAGAATTCAAGCTACTTTCCACCCTTCTCACCATACTGCACCAGCGATGGGGATTGTGTGGTCGAACCCATGTCCCAAGAGGAGGCGGTGGTGCTTCCAGATTGAGAATGCTGAGCTGCCAACTGAGCCAGGGCCTGAGCAGTCTTGAATTGCTCCAAGAACTGGGAACCTGTGGTGCTGCCGCCTTTAGCTTCACCAACATCACCAAATCCTTTCCCTAACATGCTCACCTGTAGATCAACACAGAGATTAGAGAAATCTACAGCCAGTAGCCTTGTGCAGTTACTCAGAAAAAAAACAGGTAAGAGTCAGTATAGATCAGAGAAGTGAAGAATGTTACCAGATTGAGAACATAGCATGGTCCATTAGAACACAATCTTTGGAGTCACACTGTCTAGATTCAAATCCTGGCTGTGTAATGGTGGAAACATTAGTTTTAATCCCTCTGTGCCTAAGTTTCCTCATCTGAAAATAGGAATAAAAGGAGTATAGCTCAGGCGGTACAACGGTGGCTCAGTAGCAGAATTCTCACCTGATTCCTGGAGCCTGCCCATGCAAAAAAAAAGTAGTACAGCTCATAAAGTTGTAGGACTAAATAAATAATGCATGTAAAGCACTTAATATGTGCCTGGCAAATAGTAAGCACTTGAAAACATGAGAGCCATTAAAACCTGTAACATCATCATCCCTCCCCCAGCCCCTCCTCAGGGATAAAGTTCTAATGACTGGAGGACTCTGTTACCTTTAAAATTTTTAAACCAACTAATGCTTGATTATTTAATTCACATGAAGATGATAAAAAAAACTTTTTAGGGCTAAGGTCCTTTCCTTTTCACTAAACAACTCAAAAGGGACCAAAAAACTAACTGGAACCTCATTCTACTGTTGCTAATAGCTCTAGCATAGAGGTAAAGAGAAGTTAAAGAGCTATCCCAACTTCTGCACTAGACAATCAAACATGTCAGCATGATTTGACTGTTTTTTCTGTGTATATCCAAATTCTATAGGGTAATCACTGACTGATTACACCAAGCAAAATTTATTCAATGCTTTTTGAAGGTTTTCCCTATTCACCAGTACCAAGTAAAGCTGTCAGCCTAGTCTAGGTGATGAGCCACTTGGCCTTGACTATTCTAAAGAACCTCAAAGGAAGGATATTTAATCTAGTCTTCCTTGTACTAGAAGAAAGTACACTAGGGTGTACTTGGTTAACCATATCACCATCATTATCAGCACTATCATCAAGCAGTGCTTTCTTATACAAAATCAGCTCGGTCCAACTCAAGGGAAGACATTTTCCTCCACTTGAGCGTCCATCCCAGGATTAAACAAACAACTTTGGATGAAAGTAAGAGATTGTGGCAGAGAGATGATCTCACATAGCTAATAATGATCAAATATTCTGGAAGGGCAAAGGATTACATTAAGGACATTTTATAAAGTATTATATTAAAACATTACACTGGGGGGTACAGGGGGTTCAGTAGTAGAATGCTCGCCTTTCATGAGGGAGACCTGGGTTCAATTCTCGGACCATGCACCCAAAAAACAAACAAACAAACAAAGCCCACAAAGGAAAACATTACGTAAAGACATAATAAAGACAGAGAACATTATCTAATGTTCATGTATTATACATGAAAGAAAAACGGGAAATTCTACATTACCTAGATTACATCTTAAGGTAAATTAATCATCTAATGTTTGTTCTCACTGGAAAACATTAAATGGCATACTGATAAATACAGGTATGAACTAGTATTTAGTTCAACATATCACATCGCATACATTAAATAAATGTTAAGGTAGAGTAGAAATATATATGGAGAATAATTTTTGATATCAAAATTGGAATTTGGTTGTAAATCCTCATAATTCCAGACATTAAGAAGGCAATTAAAAGAGACACAGAGCACTCAACCATATTTTCTAGTCATATGTCTTGAGATTTGATAGTTTCTCCCTGATCTTCATTACAGCTTCTTATAAACTATCTCCCATTTTCTTCTTTTTCTTATTAATCCCCATATTTCCCACCCTTTCCCTTCTCCCCAGCTTCTTCTCATCTGTCACCAATCACATGTAGCAGAACACAACCACCAAATTATATTGTTATATTATCACACAAGTTGCCTTAAGACAATAGTTAAAAATTGATAGAACTGTGGATAAGAGGTTAGCTCAGCAGTTTTCTAGTTAAAATAGTCAATATAGTCCTACTACTGGAAAAATAAAATTACATGTATATGCATGGTCTCTTACCTCATACTACAGTATCCCTCCACCAAAAAATAAACAGACAGACAGGAAAGGAAAAGCAAAGAGAAAAAAAGAAAAAGCAGTACTTCTTAGGATTTACTGACTATAAGAAAATTGGTCCTCGCATTATTTGTTTAGCTTAAATGATTCCTTTGCTGTAATCAATGGATTTTTAAAAAATGTTCTAATCAACAAGTCATGTCATTAGCACTCTTATTAATAAATAACAACAATATCGTCACATTTATATAGCCTGGTATCCATGATCTTATTTATATATCTTTCTAAAGCCTGTAAGACAGGCAGAACAAGCATTTTCATCCCATTTAAAGACAGAGAAAGAGTTGTGTTAAGTAACAGATTTGGAGAAACTAAGGTGTTTAGAAGTCTAATCCAGAAATGTCAGTTCAAATAAATACAAATGGCAATTTCTGCCCTATCATGAAATGAAGAACTGTAATAATCCCAACCCCCCAAAGTTCAATTAGGATTTCAAAAGTAATAAAATTTGTTGACACCATTGATTTTTCTCTCTTTAAGAGTAACACCAGTGGTCCCAATGAGTATTCAATTAAAATGATGTTAAATTATTTGTCTAAGAAGATTCAGTCTCCCCAAAGCTAAGTCTTCCCCTAGAGATAACCCCTACTACTCAAATCAATACCTCTATACCCAAGGAAGAGTATGTTTCTCCTCTGCCCCAAATCTTCAACTGTCCTTGGAAGGAATGCAATTCAGTGTGTATTAAGTGTGTTAGGGGGAAAGGAAAGGTTTGATTAGGATAAACCAAGTTTCCTACTTACCATACTGTGATGAGAAAACGTGTTCCCTGAAGCAGGCTGTGATATGGCACTCTGCTTCGAGTTACTGAACACCAGAGGTTGGGCAAGAGAAGGAGCCTGAGATGGATCCAGGTTAGATGAATCATTCTCAATCGAAGATGGTGTCTTTCCCAACAGAACAGCAAGGTCAATTCTGGTAGGGAAGGGAAGGGATCTTGATGAGTAAGACCGAACATTCTGCCATTCCTCAACTACGGTCAGATCAAAATAAAGTCACTTACTGATGCTTCTAAGCTAACTCCAGAAACACAAAGTCTTAAAATGCTTAATTTACTGCCCACCCCGCCGCCTCACCAAAAGATGCATGAGTCATTATATTACCTATTTAAGTTTCACTGTTGCCAACAATAATGGTTATTTAAATTTTTATTTTAGCAAATGTCAGCTTTAATATGGCAGTTTGACAATTAGGTCAAAACTCAGAAATTTTTACCCATGCCTTTAATACTGAATAACCATCTTTACTAACATCTAATACATAAAACTGAATACCAGAATGCTGGAATCTTCAAGTGGCTTTAAAACAAGGATGGTTTGGGTTCTGTTTTATTCTTCAACTTAAAAAAAATTTCTAAAGTTATTTCTAATAATGGCACCCCTAACATCCTATTTCTATCACACTTCCCTTTCAGTCCTTCTGAAAGCAACCATATGTGTACCTCTAGAAACAATCAAAGGGGCTCCTCTTGGGGAATAAAAATAGCCTCTGAGGAGTGTCTCCCACCACTGACCCCAATACCTAGGTTCAAGTTTTTTTAAGTTCATTAGCTAGATCCTCATGATCCTAGGAAAAAAAATGATCACTACATTTGGTGGGCTCAGCAGACAAAGGTCATTAATATAAATGAAGAGAAGAAGCTATTGAACAGTTCTGCAGAATAAAGAAATAAATGAATATTCCCACTTTCGGCTCCTCCTTACTTGAACTTACTACTAGACAAATTATATTGTACTACACTTTAATTAAAGCCAGTGAGGCTGACAGGTTAATTTAAATAATTAAAAGGCTATTTTGCAGGAAAGCAACTCAAATTTTAATCTATGGACTTCCACTCAGTAGAATTAAACAGTACCAACTCTTATAAATCTATCACAACTTAATGTGATTTGATTACTGTAACTACCAACACCAGGGGTGTTTGAAAAGGCTCAGTGACATTCTTCCTTACAGCTTTATATCAGTTGGCCCCCTGTGATAAAATACTGCATATTACCAAACTTACCTCTGACCAGCGGTGATTGTCACATTCTCCGCAGGCAGAGGCACTGAAGACACATTAGAGGCAGTGAAGATCTTGGTCTCAGAAAGCTAGAAGACAGAAATTAATCACTCCTAGTGTATCAGGAAGGCTAAAGTCAGAAATCTGGCACAGGTAAAATAAATTTGACATCAAGAAAAAGAGAAACCCTTAAGAAGAGAAAACTACCCTGAGGAATCCTGAATGGACTGATCCCCTTCTATACGTACAATGATTTTACCCAAAGAGGAGTTAGAACCTAGAATCCTAATAAAATAGGGAAGCCATGTCACATGCATACTGAACATAACAGGAGGGTCAATCTCTATGCTAGAGAGAATGAAAAAAAAAAGAGTGAAAACCCCCTTTGTATAGTTTCATATTAAAGTTCCCAGCCTCCCTGCCTAACCCTCCCTCTCTCTCCCACCAATCCAGCCCCCACACACACATAAAGAAAGGAAGACAGACCAAGACAAAATGGAGAGAGAAATTAAAAGAACTTAATGTTTGGCTTTTGAGCAGTAAGAACTTAAGTGCTGGTAAGTTAAGGTTATTTCAGGGATAACTAGATGCAATTTTTCCTTAATATGGACTTCAACTACTTACTGTAGTAGTTTCTCTACTGTTTCTCTACAGTAAGATGCAAGAATTAGATAAGCAATGGTAAGGAATAACTCTTGAAGTTGCTAAGAGTTTTATTTTTTGATTAAAATCCTCTCCTCTACAAACAGGGAAACCACCTTCCCAAATAGACCATTCTCTGAAAGCTGCTTACACAGACAAGCCCAAAACAGGGAGTAACTATTCACAAGAGTCTTATTCAGTTAAAACAAAAAATAATAATTCACTGACACTGATGCATCTGAAATTTTAGAAACCCAGGCCTGTGAAACCAAAACCATTTTGACACGAAATTTCCTCTTACCACAAAAGCTTTCTTGCCTGTATATATATATACATGAGCACAGGAAAGCAGGTTAAAAAAGTTAAAATGCAATAAAAGCGAGGGGTAAGGGGTATGGTATGTATAATCTTTTTTTTTTGTTTTCGTTTTATTTCTTTTTCTGTTGTCTTTTTATTTCTTTTTCTGAATTGATGCAAATGTTCTAAGAAATGACAAATATGCAACTAAATGATGATACCGTGAATTACTGATTATATATGTAGAACGAAATAATCTCATGTTAATGTTTTAGTTCATTTGTTAAATTTTTAAAAAAAGTTAAAACGAGAGTTTATTTGTACATGATTAAGTGAAAACCATAATATACACAAAAACCTGACTGTAACCAGGAATCAGCAAAGGCATTTTATCCAGATACTCCTCCAGTGAATTCAGAGCTTGTTTATGTGCCACCTATCTATATAGTTTCAAAGTTGAGTCAAGCTGTCCAATGGCCAAGGGTATACATACTAATGTCATTTACAAAGTTTGACTTCAAGTAAATAAAAGGATTCCAGAACAAACCAAATTTGAAGGTTGAGGATTCAGTACTATAATTCTCATTTTGTATCCACCTTCAAGCCAAACATCAAATATTTAAATGCTAACTAAATAATGGGATACTCCAGGTGGGAGTCATTCTCTAGATTTGTACCACCACCACTTGTTACTCAATGCACTACCTGCCTAACTCCATTTCTGGTGCCCTACCCAACCACCATTTCTTCCTGAGATAAAACTAACAATCAGGTATTGGACTTACACAAGTGCACTTGCCCTTTCCACAGTGTAGTTCCACAGAGTCCTGTTCATGCCCAGTCTCCTTCACATAACATATGTGAAATGTTCTGGCTCAGAACACTATTTTGGATGTAAAAGTTTTGGGTCAGAATCTTATGGGTGAATTGTGAGAGGCAGAATCATACCCATTTACTATCCCTAAACACCACTTAGGGATAGAAGACACTAGTGAGGAATCACCTGGGAATACCTACATCTTCGTTCCAATCTTCAGTTCCCCACTCCTCTGTTGCAGTCCTCCATGCACCTGGGAATAAAGGAAGAATAGTGAAATACGTGATATGCCCCTACAAAGCATGTGCAGAAAATATCAATGTATTAATATTTCTGGCAGCCAAAAGTGTGACCAGAATTTAGTAATGAGAAGTGATTCTTGAGTTTCAGAGGGAGGAAAAGACTCCTTAGAAAAGAATACCTCAAAGCATCGGGGTTTTATTAAGATTATGATTTCACAGACACCTTCAGTTTTTGTTATATAGCTGCAACAGCAATAAAACAAACAAACAAAAAAAACCCACATACCAACGCTCCAGGCAATCTCCTTAAGGCCCTCAAGCCCTCTGACATAGCAGTCAGTTCAATGAAATTGAAGCAGCCAATTTAAACCAGAACATGCAAACTAGGCCTATTTATCTGATATAAGACAAAACTGCAGGCAGTCTGAAAAGATGACAACAGAAAAAGAGCAACACAAATGAATGTTACAAGATGGTTAGTGTAAGGGCAGTAAAGAAGGAAAAGCTTGAAATTAAAACCAAGAGCCCTGAGAACTATCTCCTACTTGAACTGAATAAAAAAATACAAATTCATCAACAGTCAAGCTTATAGATCCTACTGGTTTACCTAGATATTAACTGTAAGGAAAAGTTCCTATATGGGTCTGTTTTCTCTGGAAGACACTGGATAAGACTGAAAAATCAAATTTGAATGATAGCTCCATCCTAATCCTAATCCTATAGAACAGAACATGAACTCTGTCCTGCCAAAGTCACAGCAGAGACAACAGAGGTGTAATTTCCTCCTCATGTTGGTAATACCAAAGATGGGATAAAGTCTCTACAGGAAAGGTTTGTAAGCAATTAAACCACCTTTCATATCTATCCCTCTATTTTCACTTTGTGTACATATCAGAAAGGGAAAATGGCCTTTCTTAAAGAATTTTGCATAGAATTTTCTAATGGACCCAGGATTCTTCCATTTAACCAAAGAAATCATAGTAAGAAACAGGAACCCATCTACAGAAAGGGTAAGAATACTCCTTTTCTTTTCTAGAACAACAATATATATTGAATAACTATTGAAGCCCTCTCTCCAAATGGAGAAAGTTTCTTTAAAAATGACAGAATAGCAGCCTAGCACTCAAGATATTTCATTGTCACTGAAGGGAATATTGTAATACCTACAAAACCCATGTGAATTTCTTCTTAACATTTAATAATGAGAAAGCTTTTTCGTAAAAGAAAATATGTTCATTGTAGTGACTTCTCAAGATCATATTAGAATTACACCTGGGAAACTCCAAATCACTTAACAATGACAATGTTTTCAAAACCCACTAATCTAGACAAGTGAAAAATCACAGCCTTTTCTCGCTCTGGTGGTAGCACTCTTCCTCCCAACTGACATCCATCCACATCCTTGCTAAATGGAATCCAAAATCCAGGCTCCTAGAGTTGAAAGTGACCTGAAAAGCCATAAGCTACGCTCTCAATGCAAATTTCCTTTTTTTAATACTCTGGTAACTACAATTAAGATGGAAAGAAAGAATGCAGGTGTGCAGGCAGGCCACAGTGGCTCAGCTGGCAGAGTCTCACCTGCCATGCTGGACACCCGGGTTCGATTCCCGGTGCCTGCCCAAGTCAAAAAAAAAAAAAAAAAAAAAATGCAGGTGTGTGTTTGGTACTTTCCTATTTAGGACATATGAATATGGCTGAGGAAGAGGCAAGGATAGATAGGGCTATGCTGAGGAAGCATTAAAGAACAGTAAGAATGGATACGCTCTGAACAACAGCAGATTAGGGTTTCCAGTCCATCAGCAGAAAGCACAATCAATGTAAATCTTAATGATTAAATGAACACATTTTAAAAAAGAAAAATGGACACAGAAAATGAGAGAAAAAAGGCAGAGAGAAAAAGCAGAAAGACAGAAAAATGACATATCCACAGATATTTTAGTTCATAAAAATCTATAAAAATATCCGGGGCAGTTAGGCGCCTGGATGTATCATACCAGGAGCAGTCTCAAATTTTCGGGGATAATTTGACCCCTCAACCCCAATGAAATCAAGTCCTGAAACAAAAAGAAAAGAAAAGAAAAAACAACCAGTGAAATTTTGCTTGTGAATGAAAACACTTGCCCCCAATAAACAAGTCCCACTGTACCTGTGGATATTTAAAGGTAGATTTGAATTTCTTATTAAATTAAAAAGGAAATTTGAAGTTTGCTATTTTATAAAGACACATAAATAGACCATGCATGAATGTATGTTCAAATCATGAAATTAACAATGATGGGAATGCATGAATCTATACCCAACAAAATGACAGCATTATATACAATTTCATTCAGCCACAAATCACAGATTTCTGATTCCAGTCTTCCACATCTGTTCCATTCTCTATTCAGCAGAAATAAATGCACACTTGGCCCTTCCCTGTTTTTCCAACCAGACCTTGTTGAAGAAAGCTAAAACTTGTGATCTAGGACTGGAACTGTATGCATGATTTTCTATCACCCAACTGAAAACATATCCCTTAACTTCTATCATCTTTTCTGCTGAAGATATAACAAGAACTTTTGCTATTCAGGCTGCTACCACTGCCCCTACAAAGTCATCAACAGATGATTGAAGATCAGTTCTAAGGCCTCCAAATTCTAGTAAGTTAAAACAGAAACAGGATATTTCAGTCAAATGGTGAAGGGTATTCCACAAGATACCTAACTTGTCAATAACTCAACTTCAGCCCCCACCCACGGAAAATATCCAAAATGAGTTTATGAGACATCAGCTTGGTAAACAAAAAGTAGGCATCATTCAGGCCTTGAAGTATAACATCTTGTGAGCTGTGGCTGAAAAGTAGTTTGTACCAAAGACTCTCCCCTAGATGAGAAGCTCACTGATCTCTGAACAGGGTCAAAGCAAATTTAAATGGATGAAGAACTAGAGGACCCAATCAAGGCCCTATTAACTCACTCCCCCTGAACAAGAGAAAAAAAAGCCTCAGGCTTTCCATGGCTGGCTCATCTAGAAGGAGGTGGGTGATCTCACAAAAAGAAAGCATTCGGTAGCCCAAAAGTTGCTTTTACTTAAAGCACCACACATATCCTTAACCTGTAAGCCGATCTTAGTGTTTCACACAAGCCCAATACATCCTTGAACATTTACACCATATCCAGATGGAGGCACCAAAGTCAGCTAACAGAAAAGCAATCTGGTTCAAATTCCATGTTCCACCACACTCAGAAGGCGTGAACCAACAAGGAAAGTTAGAAAGACTAGAAATTAAATTCTTGTTCCGAAAAGATTTTCTAAAAATGAAGGTAGAAAAGGATATATCTTGATACCAGAAAAATTGATACCGGGCTTTGATTACGGGCCCAGCTCATCTCCAAAAATAGTAGCTTAATATCCTAGATATCTTTTCAAAACCAAAGCTACCCTTTAACAGGAACACTACAAAATACTCTTGGAGCTAAAGGCAGTCACGTGGCATAAAAGAAAGAGCACAGGCTTTTAAAATCGAATATAATTTCTAATTCAAATACTAGCAAATTTTGAAAGCTGTCAGTCAACCTGTAAAATGTCAGTCAACGTGTAAAATGATAAATAATATCTACTTCATAAAAAAGTGATAAGGATCAAGAGAAATAACATGCATAATGCTATTTCAACTTCCATTTCTCTTCACTCTATCCCTGCCAAAAATTAATTATTCCCCCACATTTTTACCTTCACTATAACCTCAAAAATCATTTCCTTAGCTTCCCAGAGACAAGAAATCAATAGTAAATGTTCACTCACTTGTGCCATCATCCGGTTCAAAGTGGCCAGTGTTGTTCCACGTGTTGCCGCTACTACTGCCATAGTTATCATCGGTATTGGTTGGCTCTGCATAATCGGCTGGGTTAAAAGTTCTGGAGGGAAAAAAAAGCTTAAAAGGATCTCTGATTCTAAGCAACACCACCAAATATTAATTCAAAGGGGACAGCAAAAAAAAAAAAGTTTAAAAAAAAAAAAAAGAGGAAGGCAACCTTGACTATCTACTACCCTTTGCAGATTAATCACAGCCCCAGCCTACAAACCTAGCTGCTATTTACTTTTCCTTTATTTATCAGCCTAGCCTACCTATTTACATATTTATAAATATTTGTAAATCTCCCATGGAAATTTTTAGAAAATAGAAAATGTTTATGTGTGTGTGTATATATATGCACATACATTCAAATGAAGCTATCAAGATGGAGACTAATGATTTAGGTGGTAAAAACTTATCCCTAAGAAATGAGCCCCATGTCCATGTACCCTTCAGACTAAATAATCTAGAAATTCTTCTGACTGCATTTCTTTTTTGTATGCTGTGCATGGTGGGAGTCACATTTCGTTCTGTTCCATGTGAATATCCTGTTATCGCAGTACCATTTGTTAAATTTTTTTTGAGTGCATGGGCCAGGAAACGAACTCAGATCTCCCGCACAGTAGGTGAGAATTCTAAAACTGAATTACCCGTGTACCCTCTTCTAATGGCATTTTGGTAAAAGCTGCCTATTGTCTTCAGGATACCAGGATAATAACCACTTGAAAATAATGGCGATTCTTGGGGAGGGACGGGGTGAGGAGACAAAAGACTCTGATTAATGAAACGTACCCCATTCCTTGAGCAGAAAACCTTCCTCCCCTCCTACCAGAGCCACCTAAAGAAAAAGAGAGAAACATTTTAGAGGTTGATATAAAACCACCTTGCCAGCAGAGGCAGCTCTAAATTGTTAAGTGGTTGAGATCATCAGATGGTCTTTCCCTCAATTCCACATAGCACATCAATAATATAACATAGCAGTATAATCATCACTATATCGCATCCTTGCTCCTCAACTACTAGGTCCTCAAAGTAAATACAGTAACATCAGCAATAAAGACTAGAGAAAATAACATTTATCTTTCTTTCCACTCTCTACTCAACAATCCCCAGAATTTGTATGACACTTCAACAATTAAGAAAACCAGATTCCATTTGAATTTGTTTTTAACTAAAGGACACCCCTAAAGAACTAATAAAAGTACCCTGTCCCCGACATCCATCTCCCTCACAAACTGATCACCTCTGCCTCGGCCACGGCCCCTTCTTCCTCTTTCTGTGCCTCTTCCAGAAGGCCCTCCACTCTTGGTGCCATCTAATCCATTTTCTTGTCCCCGAACTAGGGAAAAAAACAAAACACAAAGGCCAGATCAGAGTCAACAGACTATATATAAATGGTATGCATATTTGGTATTAAAGGGACAATAATAAAGGAGAGAAAATAAGTTAGAAGGATGGAACATGAGGATTTCTTGGGAAATGGTGAACCACAACAGAGAACTGTTAACTCAAGCAACTCTACAAATGACAAGATAATGTCATGCCAAACTGGTGGCTGTTGGTAAAGGCTACATGCAGGAGATGCCAAGGTTCTGTAACAGAGAATGGCAAGGAAAGCAAAAGAGTGAGAGAATGGTTCCTGGGTCCTGCCTGGCAAGGCCCTGACACATCCCTGGAGTCTAGACATTACTGACCCACAGCTGGTTTTGATAAAGCCCCATGCATACACTCTCGTCCACGGCTGGCACCTCTCCCCCGTCTTGGGGGACCACCACGTCGCCGACTATAGTCTCTGTCCCGGTCTCGATTTTCTTTGCCTTCCTCGTTGGGTTCCGTCTGACCACCATCCTTCTGTCCTGAGACTCCCTTCTTCTTCCCGACCATCTCCCAGGAATGCTAAAGGAGAGGAAAACGTTTAAGTCTAATTAACATGGATTGCTAAAGAAGAAAACCACAACCACTAATTATTTTCCCAGGATCCATGCTTAAGACACTGCTACTAGCTTTACTCATCTGTTTAAATGGGGAACACAGAATTTTTAAACAAATTCTATATCTATCATGCCAAAATTTAAGTTTTTTTGTAGGGGAGGTGCTTGGAGCTAATGGACTACAGGGATCATTTCAAAAGGATCAATAAGACCTGTTTTCAGTTCAGTTACTTGGAATAGGAGTCAAAGAACAGTTACTGGTCTCTATCTTTCAAGTACGTTTTCTGAGCTTAAAACAAACAAAAAAGCAAATTCTCCTCAGATCCAATGACTCAAAATTTTTATAGCTAATTATGTTAAATAAAGCAAAAGTGAAAAATTGAGTTTCTAAAAATTAATTTTGCTCTCAGAACAAGCAGCATTCTGTTCAAAGGCACATTCTCGGATCAAGCAAGCAATCCAGAATTCAGAAGGAAAAGAACAACTATGTCAACCTATCTACATATGTACACATAGCAATGTCCTTTATTTAAAAGACCAGCATCAAAGGACGTTATTTAAAGTCAATGTACAGAATGGCTAGAACATATCTGAAAACCATATATCTGATATGGGTTTAATATAGAGATTATATAAAGAATTCTTACAACTCTATAACAAAAAGGCAAACTACCCAATTAAAAAATGGGCTAAAGTTTTCAATGGACATTTCTCCAAAGATCTACAAATGGCCAATAAACACATGAAAAGATGCCTAACATCATTAGCTATTAGTGAAATGTATATGAAAACCACGATGGGATACCAGTTCATATTTAGTGGGATGGCAGTTACTAAAAAAAATGGGAAATAATATGTGTTAACAAGGAGGAGGTAAAACGGGCACTCTCATGCATTGCTTGAGAATATAAACCTGCAATTCTACTCTTGGGTATATATATTCCTAAGAACTGAAAGAAGGAATTCAAACAGGTACTTGTCACCAACGTTCATTGCAGCAGTATTCACAATAGTCAAAAGGTAGAAACTACCCAAGCGTCGTCCACCAACAGATGAATGGATGAACAAAATGTAGTATTATATTCATAACAATGGAATACTATTCAGCCATAAAAAGTGAACAGAATTCCTAAGTTAAACCACGGATTATAGTTAATAGCTTAATTGCAAACATATGCTTTCAAGGGTGCATGGATGGTTCAGTGGTAAAATGCTTGCCTTTCATACGGGAGCCCCAGGTTTCAGATTCCAGGACCAGGCACCCTCCCCACCACCACCCAAAAAAAAAAAAAAAAGCTTTCATTAATTGCAACAAATATACCACACTAATACAAAGTGTTAATAATAGGTGTAATGGGAACCCTGTAGGTTATGCATTATTCTGTAAACTCACAAGTTCTCTAATGATTTTTTAAATTATAATTTAATTAAATCATTCAGATGCATGGATGAAGTACCAAAAAAAGAGGGAATGTTCTGAATCATGATACAACATGGATGGACCTTCAAAATACGTGCCAAGTGAAATAAGCAAGACACAAAAGGACAAATATTTTATAATTCCACTCATTATTTATGAAATGCCAGGAGTATATAAATTCATAGAGGCAGAAAATAGAGAAGTTACCAGGTGCTGGGAGAGGTAAAATGGGGAGTTACTGCTTAATGGGTAGTTTCTGTTTTGGGTGATGAGAGGTTTTAGAAATGGAAGGTGTGATGGTAGCACAACACTGTAAAAGTAATTAATGCCCCTGAATGGTTAAAAATGGTTTAGATGTCGAGCTCTCTGTTGTATATATGTTGCCACAACTAAAAAAAAAGGAAGATCAAATGGCAATCAGGAAGGCATAGACCTGGCCTTGAGGTATACTGATTATATAAATATGAAGTCTTCCATTCAGGTTTTACCTGCTATGCTCTCCCTATTCTTCCTGAACTGATAAAATCCAATTCAATGCCCCCCAAAGAAAAACAATCTGCTGTGTGCCATACTGCAGGAGGGAAAACTTGTGTCATGGAAAATAAACACCTGTACAAAATATTTGCTCATTCCTGAGGAAAACAAGCTTTCTGAAACTCATAATTGAAAACCATATATCAAAAACAAACAAAAAACATACATCATTTAACTGTCACAAACAAAAGTTCCAGAAAAAAATACCAAGACTACAGGACTTTTATTATCCTAGTCCAACTCAACGACTGGTGGAGGCCCTAGTACTCAGTAACATCTAATATCTGATAAACTTTCAAGAATATGGACTGGATATTAGATAATATATTAATAATTGTATTGTGGTCATGTAAAAGGATGTCCTCTTTAAGAGAAGCATGCTGAAAAAGCCAGGGAATAAAAGAGTATAATGTCTAACACTTACTTTCAAATAGTTCAGTCTCCAAAGAGAACTACATATAAAGATATGAGAGAGCAGCAAATATGCAAAATTTGTAATACACTGTATTATTCTTTCAACTTTTTAAAAATAGGGTTTAATACTGTCCAAAATAAAGTTAGAAAATATAAACTTAAGCACCTCATGCAGATGCTCATATATAAATACGGCAAAGTTCACAATATATTAAATGAAAAAAAGTATATTAAAAAACATATGACTCCCAGGGCTGTGAAGCTCCCTGGCAATGTGGGACAGAACTCCCAGGATCAGCTGGAACCCGGCATCATTGAGAAAGCCTTCTTAACCAAAAGAGGAAAGAAAGAAATGAGACAAAGTTTCAGCGGCTGAGAGATTTCAAACAGAATCAAGATTAGCCTGGAGGTTATTCTTATGCATAATATATATATCCTTTAGTTTATGGTGCAGCTGGAGGGAAACAGCTCACAACTGTTGAGCTGTGTTCCAGCAGCCTTAATTCTTGAAGATGATTGTATAATGATATAGCTTTTACAATGTGACCATGAGATTGTGAAAACTTTGTGTCTGATGCTCCTTTTAACCAGAGTATGGACAGATAAATAAAAAAAGAATAAAAAATAAATAATAGGGGGATAAAATAAATTAGGTAGATGGAAATACTACTGGTCAATGAGAGGGAGGGATAAGCTATATGAGGTTTTTTCCTTTTCTCTTTTTATTTCTTTTTCTGGAGTGATGCAACTGTTCTAAAAATGATCATGGTGATGAACACACAACTAAGTGATGATACTGTGAGCCACTGATTGCATCCTATGTATGGACTGTATGTATGTAAAGATTTCTCAATATTTAAAAACAAAAACACTACATCTAATAAGATCTCATTCTTAAAAAAAAACACAGATGTGCATTACACTTAAAAAAAGGGTTAGAAAGCTATCTACTAAAATGTTAAAGTGTTTTCTCTAGGTGGTGAAACAATGAATTTTATTTATTATTTTCAGTTATTAATTTTTACTATTAAAATTATGGTTTAATTTATTAAAAAGTAAATTTAAAATTATTTATATTCTCAATATCCTACAAATAGTTTACTAAAATAATAATTTAAAAAGAAAATTAAGTAACCACCTAAACTCAGCAGTCCCTTTGCTACCTGCTCCCCCACTCTCATTCCACATTAAATCTAATGAGTCATTTTATACTCAAACTAGCTCCAATTAAAAAGTTACAGTAATATTCTTATAGTAAATATGCATCAGGAACCCTGGAAACTAGACTCAGCTTTTTTTCCACCATAGTTTTTATCTTTTTAATTTTTATTAATAAAACCAATCAACACACAATATGAACATTCTTTTTTTAACACAGTTGTATATTCATCATGATCATTTCTTAGAACATTTGCAT
>PVIY010025448.1:0-36713 GCA_004026745.1 Myrmecophaga tridactyla
CGCCAAAGGTTACTTTGGTTAATAGTGTCTTGTAGTTTCTTCTGGAAGAACCTGTGTGTTTGTGCATAGGGAGGATCGCCATGCTCATCCTACCCCTCCCGGCTCCCGTGGGCCCCTTCTGGCTAACCTCGGACTTGGCACCCAGGGCGGTATTTTGGAAACTTTTGTTCCAGCAGCCTTAGCCAGCATTGCCTGAGCACGTGCTTTGAGTGTGGCACAGGCCTTAGCTTGTGTGTGATGCTCACAGCCACCCCTTAAGGGGCAGTGTTCCTTGTTCCTGGGTGGAGGCAAGGAAACTCAGAGAGGTTAAGTTACCCAGCCCCAGGTCACACAGCTGCTGGGGGAAGCAAGGCTGCCCACGTGCCCAGGCCTGGCTAGAGATGAGTTTCGTTTGGCTTTTGCTGATATTTAAAAAAAAAAAAAAATTAAAGACGTTGCCAGCATGTAAAGATGGGCAGAGTTTGCATCCAAATCTGGATTTCTAGGCCCTCTTTCCCTTTTGGAAGATCTGCGTGGCCACCCTTTTAAAGGAGCCCTTTCTTCAGTCAGCTTCTCCTCATTGCAGTGGGGCTTCTGGGCTGCTCCATGCCTCAGTCTTCTCATCTGGAATAGGGAGTAACACTAGCCCTCTCCTCCCAGAGCTGTTGGGTTGAGGGCAAAATGGTCCATAAATATGAAGTGTGTAGGTGTTGTCTGGAGCATGTTCAGTTGCCTGTGGCTGCCAGGAGGGGGCCCGGGTGAGGGCGGGTGTTGTGGCTGTTAATTCCCCCCCTTTACAGGAGAAGTTCCGAGACAGGCCATGGAGACACGGGGTCCTGGGCAAAGGGAGAGTAAAGAGAGGAGTGTGGCGGCCATGGGGCCCTGAGACACATACCTGGGAAACCTCCTGTTTCAATTTCCTCATCTGTGAAAACACCCGCTCTTTCTACATTATCAAGGAAGGGCACAATGAAAACGATGAAAAAAATATCATTTGTTATTGTAATGATTATCTCAGTATATGTGGTAGCACAGGGTAGGGCTAAGAGAAGGGGCTCAATTTCTAGCCAGGCCTTGGGCCGATGACCCATTACCTTTCCCAGCCTCAGTTTCCCCCTCTGTAAGGTGGCATGATTTTAGTGTCCACTTCATCGATTGTCATGACCTCGGGTAGCCACTTTCCTGGCCACTGTTTCCCCATCTGTTCTAGTTTGCTAGCTGCCGGAATGCAATATACCAGAAACGGAATGGCTTTTAACAAGGGGAATTTAATGAGTTGCCAGTTTACAGTTCTAAGGCCGAGAATTAAAACAAGTTTATAGAAAAGTCCAATCAAGACATCCAGGAAAAGATACCTTGGTTCAAGAAGGCCGATGAAGTTCAGGGTTTCTCTCTCAAGTGAGAAGGCACATGGCAAACACAGTCAGGGCTTCTCTCCCAGCTGGAAGGGCACATGGCGAATACAGCGTCATCTGCTAGCTTTCTCTCCTGGCTTCCGGTTTCACGAAGCTCCCCGGAAGGCGTCTTTCTTCTTCATCTCCAAAGGTCTCTGGCTGGTGGACTCTCTGCTTCGTGGTGCTGCAGCATTCTCTGCTCTCTCTGAATCTCTCATTCTCCAAAATGTTTCCTCTTTTATAGGACTTCAGAAACTAATCAAGCCCCATTGAAATGGGTGGAGACATGTCGTCACCTAATCCAGCTTAACAACCACTCTTGACTAAATCACATCAACCAGGGAGATGATCTCATCACAGTTTCAAACATACAGTACTGAATAGATATTATTCTACCTTTATGAAATGGGATTTATATTAAAACATGGCTTTTCTTAGGGGGCATACTTCCTTTCACACCAACACACCATCTGTAAGGCAGCTGGTGTCAGCTTCCACTTTACAGATGGTCATGACCTTGTGCCCCATTCATAAGGCAGATGGCATCAGCTTCCACTTTGCAGACGGTCGTGACCTCCCTGGCCTCAGTGTCCCTATCCGTAAGTCCGTAAGGCAGGTGGCGTCAGCTCCCACTCATAACTGTCGTGACCTTGCACAGCGACCTTCCTGCCTCGATTTCCCTAACTGAAAGGCGGATGGCGTCAGCTCCCACTTTATAGATGGTCTTGACCTTGGGCAACCACCTCCCTGGCCTTGGTTTCTGTAAGGCAGATGGCGTCAGCTTCCACTTTGCAGATGGTCTTGACCTTGGGCAGTGACCTCCCTGGCCTTGGTTTCCCCATCTGTAAGGAGATGGCGTCAGTTCCCACTTTATAGATGGTCTTGACCTTGGGCAACCACCTCCCTGGCCTTGGTTTCTGTAAGGCAGATGGCGTCAGCCTCCACTTTGCGGATGGTCTTGACCTCGGGCAGCCACCTCCCTGGTCTCAGTTTCCCCATCCGTAAGGAGATGGCGTCAGCTTCCACTTTGTAGATGGTTTTGACCTCGGGCAACTACCTCCCCCGCCAGGCGGGATGGCGTCAGCATCAGCACCACAGGGCTGCAGTGGGCACCCAGTGAGTTGCCTGCCCTGAAGGGAGCTCCCTTGGTGTCCGCGGTGCTGGGCCCTCTGGGAGATGCTGCTTGTGGTGCTGCTGGAAGGCTCAGCCAGGGCCCGCCTAGAGCAGCTGAGGACAAACCCAGCGTGACCCGAAGGCGGGGGCAGGTGGCCGCCCTTGGGGACTGACGTCGCCAGCCCTGATATGTGCCCGGAGCGCAGATAAGCATGGCAGATCGTAGACGTCGGGGCCATCATCTGTCCTTGGGGGTGGAGGAGCAGACCCGTGGTGATGGGGCCAGGGCCGGGGTCCAGCTGAGAGGTTGGTTTCCTTCTGTCCTGCACAGCTGCGTGGGGACAGCCCTCTGAACCCTCTAACGGGACGGACTTTGTAACCAGACAGCTTTGCTTTCTGCAGCATTTCTGCCTTTTCCGACGCCCTCAGCTGGTGGCCTGGTTGACCCCTGCAAGTGGGGCCATTAAAGCACTGGGAGTCTGCTTCACCTGGCCAGGTGAAGGCTCAGCAGGACAGCAGGCATCAGCAACGTCCACTCGCTGCAGGCATGAGAGTGAACACTTTGCATCTGTAGCCGCGGCTTCCTCCTGGCCCCCAGAGAGTCAGGCTTGAGTGACACCCCCACTTTACATTTGGAACCAACCCCAGGGGAGAATCAGCCAGGGCAGCTCAGGGCAGCTGGGCTTATGCACCCCCAAGTGGTGCAGACAGGATGGGAGGGAGCTGGGCATTCAGCCTGCCTTGCCTGAGCTCCTATTGCATGCCAGGCCCGGAGGCCACTGCTGTAGACAGCCCAGACGAAGTCCTGCTTGCAGGAGCTGGCATTCCAGCAGGAGCAGCAGCCAGCCCGAGGACAAGCCAACCAACAGACAGATGCACAAGAGGGTCAGGGCCGCAAAGGAAGCGAGGAGGGTGAGTGGACATCTAGCAGCTATGGCTGTTCGGGAAGGACTTTGTGTGGGAGCGGCACTCCAGGTGGGGCCGGGGCAGGGGACTGCAGCATGGAGGCCAGGAAGCAGGATATTGGGGCCGGTGGTCTGAGGTGAGGGGTGGGCAGGGGCCTTGTGGCACCCCAGTTCCATGGAGGAGGCCATCAGAGGATTACAGGCAGGGGAGAGCCTGGATCTGACTCAGGTCTTAAGAACCCTCTGGTTGCTGTGGGGAGGAGGTATGGTTGAGGGGCCAGGGTGGAAGTGGGGAGAGCAGTAGCAGGGGTGTACCTCCCAGGCATAGAGGGTAGGGGCCAGGACCAGCATGGGCAGTGGGAATGGAGAAAAGTGAGTAGACTTCAGATGTCTTTTTGGGGGAGAGGCAACAGGATGTGCCAAAGGGCAGCGTGGGGGGCTTTTAGCTTTCCAGTGGGAGGAACGTGACAGAGAGTAGATCCCTTCTCCAAGGGGGAAAGATCAGAGCAGAATCGGGAGGCCTGTGCAGGAAGGGCAGCTGGGGAGTGTGGGATGAAAACCTGTTTGTAAAATCCTGGTTGGGTTTAATCTGAGAGGAGGGTGGGTGCCAGCCCCTGCTGGTGGCCAGGCTGTTGGCTTTGTAGATGGGAGGCGAGGGTACAGGGCCTTTGGAGTCTGGCCACATTGACGTGACGACACCCTGAGCCTTTTGCAAAAAGCTCTAGGCTCTGAAGGAGGCAGCTTAGAGCTGCTGATTCGTACTTGCCCAGACCACCGGTGCCCCACATCACAAGACATCGGCACGCCCCGGGATGCATTCTTGAACTTGGGCTAGCTGGTAGCTGAGGAACGCTTGTTTAGCAACACTCCTCTGTGGCATTTACACCTGGGTACCTTCTTCAGAGCAGACCATGTCCTGGGCCATTCATTTTCTCTACCACTCCGGGTAGAGGAGGGCATAGCATTCAGATCTCCAGGTGGCAGATGGGGAGACAGGGAGAGCTGGGCGAGCAGAGAACGACCTGTGGGTCTCCACTGTCCTGTCAGCCCCGAAACCTCCTCCAGGCCGCCCTAAGCTGCTGTGGCAGGGGGGACCCTTTCTGAATGGTCTGGGACTGGAATCAGCAAATGTCCTCTGTAAAGTGAGGGAGTAAACATTTTGGTCTTTGCAGGCCAGGTAGGTGCCACCTCGGCTGCTGAGCTCTGAAGCTGCTGTACCGAAGCAGCCACAGATAATGCATAAATGCATGGCTGGGTGCCAGGAAAACGTGGTTTATGGACATTGGAATTTGATTGTCCATAATTTGAATGGACATTTGAATGCGATAGAGTGTTCTTTTGATTTTTCCAACCATTTGAAAATGGCTATGGGCTGATAGAAACAGGCATCGGGCTGGATTTGGCTCACCTACCAAACCTACAGTTTGCTGAATCCTGTTCTGAAAATAGAAAGTACTAATGTCTTGTTGGAGAACAACTGGCTGTATTATTTGGAGAGAGGACACTCTGGAGTTTGAAGGCAGAGTTATATTCCACCTAACTTGGGAAAGCAGGGCTTGACTCTGCCATGGCAGAGGCTGTGCTTGCAAGAGATGTGGACAGGTGGATGCCTGTAGTTCCCATCATGGAGATGGAGTTTGGAGTCAGGAGAAGGCCTTGATTTGGGAGGTGGAAGATGAGATTGTGCTTCATTGGTCTTGGAGGTGTGGAATCAGGCCTGCACGTGCTTTTCGGCAGTCTCTTCACTCGCCTGTGATACTCACAGCAGCAAGTCTTCACGAAGGCAGTAGACACGGTGGTGGGAGCAGAGGCGCTGGGGTCAGGGCTGAATTCAAGGCCCTCTGCCGCTGCTGGGTTTAATCTGGACAAATGGTTTAAAATCTCTGTGTCTCGTTCTCCTCACCTGTAAAATGATGCTGATATCAGTGCTTATCTCAAAAATTGTTAGGGTAAATGAAAGAAAGCATTGTTTCAGGTGGTATCCTTTGGGCTGTAAGTAACATAAAACCTGCCTCTAAGCAGCTTGTATAATAGACATTTGTGATCATGCTTAATAAGTGATTGGAAGTGGTAGGTGTTTCCAGACTTGTTCAGGATTCAAAATATCAGTGTACGGGTCAGTGTCTCTGTGACTTTGACTCTGAGGGCTTTGCCCTCGTGGCCTCCTGATGGCTGCCGTGGCACCGGGCATCACACTTTCTTACAACATCAGTCGAAACCAGAGAGAAGCATGGTGCGTGAGAGGGATCTGCTCAGGTCTCCCTCTTTTATTGGAAGAAGAGTTTCCCCAGCAGCTCCCAATGTACTTATCCTTCCTTCTGCTTGGCCAGAGCAAGATCACAGGGGACTGGAGTATAGGCCCATTTTCCCTGAGATTTAGGGCTTCCTACCCAATACTAGCACCAACCCAACGTTCTGTAGCAGTGGGGCTTGGGGTGAGAAAGGGATAGAGACGGCCTTTGGGTGGGCAGTGGTCAGTGTCTGCCACATGTGCACCAAACACTTGTTAGCGCGGCCTGGCCACAGTGAGCACCCAGTGAAGCCGGACGTCATCTGCATTAGCCCCGCACGCCGAAAGTTCACAGTCAGGTGTACGTGGGCACCCAGCACCCAGATCAAGAAACAGCAGCTCCCCTGCCCCCTGAGCTCCCTTGTGTCCCTCTCCAGCGGCTCCCTCACAGAGGGTAGCCATCGCCCTCGCCTCTGCCAGCACAGGTGAGTTGATGTGGTTTTTTTGCTCTTTGAAAATGAAGCCACACAGTAGGCCCTTTCATGTCGCACAACATTAGGTTTATGAGATTCACCCTTGGTGCGTGTGGCCGTCCTTCCTCATTGCTATGTCGTGTTCCTAAGTGATTACAACCTACTGTGTGCTGATTACCACTCGGCTTCTTTCCAGTTTGGGGTCCTTATGAATCCGGTGCTGGGGACACTTATGTGGTGTCTTGGTGTGGGCACATGCTTTCCTTTCTGGGGTTACTGGGTTGTGGGGTGGTACTAGTGCTGCTTTAGTAGACACTGCCCGGCCTCTTGTTGGGTGATTGCACACATCGAGGTCCCCCAGCAGTGGGAGTGGTCCGGGTGCTTGCCAACGCATGTCAGTAAGTACATCTGATGCCCCTGAGCTCTTCTTACTGTGTATCTGAGTCATTTGTGAATATCATGTCCTCTCCTCGCTTCAGGCGCGGCTCTCCGAGGGCAGGGGCTCTATCTGGTTGACTCTGCCCCCCATGGCACTAAGCACCAACTTTGAGCCTGTTAGATGCTCAGGTCGGGTTGGAATGAATGAATGAATGAATGAATGCTGTATTCTCATTCAGGGATCGCAAACTCAGATGCCTGCAAGGGCCGCGCAGGCAACATAAGTGAGCGAAGCAGCCCAGTGTGAGGCGACAGGGAGGTGGGGTCTGTGGCAAGGTGGAGCACACCCCCTGTCCAAGGGGCAGCCATGGCTCAGCTCTGTGGGGTGCAGGCCCAAGGCTGGCACATCTCTCCATTTCTCTAAAGAAGCCAGAAATCTGTCATTTAGTTACCGGTTTTATCATCATGTCGATACATTCCATTATTTTGAAAATACCATGTGGTTCAGAAGGTACCTGCTGGCCAGATCTGACGCATGGGCTGACGGCTTATAGAGTTGTCTTGAAGACAGAAGACCTGGTCTGTGTTTTTTGCTGTTGTTTAATTTGGGGGTCGGGTGGGTAGATGTTTTAAGTGATTTTAAAAAGCTGGTTATTATGAAACATTCAAACATACATAAAAATCGGAAGAAGAGAGTAATGGAGTGCCCGGGTACCCCTCAGCGGCTTCACAGAATTCGCAGCTTATAGGCATCTGAGTTTGTGATCTCTGTCCTATAGTAACACGGAAGGAGAACACAGCATTCGTTCATTCCTCTTCCCAAATGGTTCTGGAGCATCGTTTCAGGCATTGGAATCTCCACAGCGGTAGTTCTCGAATGCCATCGTGTGTCGGCCGCCCGGAGGGAAGCAGGGAGCTGGGCCCCACCCTGTGAGGGGCTGGGTCTGCAGGTCTGAGAAGGGGCCTGAGAATGTTCATTTCGGTCAGGTTCCCAGGTGAGACTGATGTGGCCGGCCCCGGGGCCCCGCTTTGCAAGCCATGGCTCTAAGAGACATGCCAAAACTACAGCAAAACAACGCAGGGAACCCCCAGGCATCGCCACATGGCTGTGGTCAAGATCATTCCAGAGCATGGAGACGGGCTTCTGAACAGGGAACCTGCTCAGATGTCCTGAAGTCCCCAGGCCTGTACCCCTTACTGCTCGGGCCCTTACAGGACGCCGAGGGGCTGTGCCTGGCGGTCAGCACAAGGCCCGGGCCCCAGCGTTTCTGTTTCCTGGGAAGTGTCTCGAAGACTCCAGGCCCTCTGCTTGCTCTAACCCCTGGCTGGCTTTTTTTTTTTTTTTTTTTCTTTCTAAAAAAAATTTCCCCCTTTTTTTTATTGTGGTAAAATACACATAACCTAAAATTCGTCATTTTAACCATTTTTGTGTTTGTTTTGTTTTGCATGGGCAGGCACCGGGAATCGAACCTGGGTCTCCTGCATGGCAGGCGAGAACTCTGCCTGCTGAGCCGCCATGGCCTGCCCATTTTAACCATTTTTAAGCATGCAAGTCAGTGCTGTAAGTGCATTCACAGTGTTGAGCAACCAGCCCCCTTATTTCTAGACGTTTTTCATCACTGGGAACAGAAACTCTGTTGTTGAGCAGTCACTCCCCATACCCCCTGCCCCCAGCCCCTGGCAGCCTCTCACCTGCTTCCTGATTCTGAATTTATGTATTTTAGATATTTCATGTAAGTGGGATCACAGTATTTGTCCTCTTGTGCTGGCGTCTTTCACTGAGCTTGATGCTTTAGAGGCTCACCCGTGCTGGAGCAGATGCCCGAACCTTGTTCCTTTTGATGGCTGAATAATGTCCCATTGTCTGGTGGACAACGCTGTATTTATCCATCATCAGTTGCCAGACACTTGGGTTGCTTCCAGAGCCTTGTAGCTGTTGTGAATAGTCCAGGATGAAATTGCTGCACAAGTATCTGTGGGAGTCCCTGTTTTGATTCCATTGGGTGTATTTACATCTTGGGAATGTTTGTGTTTTGGGGCCTGTTAGTGGGATTCCTGCCGGCTCTTTAGGTCTGCTTGGCAAGACCCTGTGCTCTGAGGCTGCCCCAAGAGGGGCTAGTGGCCTTCCAGGGCTCTTCACATGCCCACAGTGTCTTCACGGGGCCCTGCCATCCATGGGTGGCACCTGGGTTTTCCCTCCTTTAGGGGTGAGGATGAACCTTATTTAGGGCACCACTCAGATGTGTTGCTAACACCCCGTCAAGCGGAGTTTTCTTTGCTCTTATAGTCAGGAGGTGCGGCCGGCGCCTGCAGCCCCAGCTCTCTAGGTCCCGGTTGCTGAAACAAAGGCCCCCCCCCGCCACTGTGCCACTTGAAAGGAGCCACCTGGAGTGTGTCCTGCCTGGCAGGCCACCCCTGCAGGTGTTTCTCTTTGGGCAGTTCAGGCTGCACATATAAAAGGGTTCACAGAGGTGGGGTGCACCGCGCCATCTGGGCGTGCAGTTTGACTTAAAAGAGGGCAGTTGGTCCTGTCACGGGTGGGACCCAGGCCCACCCTGTCTGCTCTCCTCCAGCTCCGCTCGCTGTGCTGGGTGGATGCCTGCATGGGGGCCAGGCAGGCCCCTGCCTGGGGAAGGGCGGGGAGTGGGTATGGGGGGCATGCCACCCTGCCTAGAGCTGGGACGTGTGGGTGTGGAGAGGGCTGTGTGGGAGACACCCCCCTGCATCTCTGCGTGGGTGGGTAGATGGAATAACAGCCCCTTATGGTGCTACCTCTGAATCTCCAGACCTGTGAATCTGAGACCTCACCTGGCTAAAGGGACTTGCAGGTGCAATCACGTCAGGGCTGTTGAGACGGGGAGGTGGTGATGGGTTGTCCATGTGGGCCCATTGTCACCACAGGGTTCTCGTAAAAGGGAGGTGGGGGGAGACCCGGGTCAGAGGAGGCCATGCAACGGCAGAAGCAGCAGAGTGATGCAGGAACCCGGGCCGAGGGATGGGGAGCCCTGGGCCGAGGGATGGGGGCGGCCCCTAGAAGACACAACAGGCAGGACCACGGGTTATCCTAGAGCTTCCAGAAGGAATGCAGCCCTGCCACACCTAGATCTTAGCCTAGCGAGGCCCAGCTCACCTTCCAGCCTCCGGAACCGTGCGGGGGTGTTTAAGCCTCTGCATTGGTGGTCATTTCTTGCAGCAGCCTGGGGACACTCACACAAGGTGTTTGCTTCCATTCAAAGCGGGAGAGTGAAGTTAGAGTACATTCTGGTTTGGGTATAAATAAAATATTTAAACCTAGTTATTTAAAAAGTTTTAATACATCTACGTTTCAGTATTTTTTCAGCTGCTTTAATGTTTTGGAGATCAACATAAATGTGGTGCACCTTTTTTCTTTTCCCTCCAGCTCTGATATGACTCAGCTCGTCACTGGTTTGACCCCCACCTCGCCTTATAGGACTGGCCCTAGTTTTTCTAAATAAGCTTTATTTTTTTGAACAGTTTCAGATTCACAGAAAAATTGCGGAGCCAGTACAGAGAGTTCTCATACACCACACACCCAGCGTCCTCCAGAAGTAACGTTTTGCCTTGCTGTGGTCTCTTTGTTACTATTCTAGTTTGCTAGCTGCCAGGATGCAATATACCAGGAACAGAATTTAAAAGGGGATTTAATAAGTTGCTAGTTTACAGTTATAAGGCTGAGAAAATGTCCCAGTTAAAACAAGTCTACAGAAATGTCCAGTCAAAGGTATCCAGAGAAAGATACCTTGATTCAAGAAGGCCGATGATATGACATTCAGGATTTCTCTCTCAGCTGGAAGGGCACATGGCGAGGGCACATGGCGAGCACAGCGTCATCTGCTAGCTTTCTCTCCTGGCTTCCTGTTTCATGAAGCTCCCTGGGAGGCGTTTTCTTTCTTCATCTCCAAAGGTCTCTGGCTGATAGACTCTCTGCTTCATGGTTCTTCAGCATTCTCTGCTGTCTCCGAATCTCTAGCTTTCTCCAAAATGTTTCCTCTTTTATAGGATTCCAGTAAACTAATCAAGACCCACCCAAATGGGTGGAGACACATCTCCACCTAATCCAGTTTAACAACCACTCTTGATTGAATTACATCTCCAGGGAGATGATCTAATTACAGTTTCAAATATACAGTACTGAATAGGGATTAGAAGAAACGGCTGCCTTTACAAAATGGGATTAGGATTAAAACATGGCTTTTCTAGGGTACATCATGCATCCTATCAAACCAGCACATTCCACCCTCTGGACCCTAAAAAAACATGTTTTTCCCATATACAAAAATACATTAATTACATCACAATATCAGAAATCCTTAAACCATTTCAGTAGCAATACAAATGACATGCAAAGTTAGAAACAGTACAAACGCCTATCAAAGTTAGTTACAGGCATAGTCTGTTCTAAGGAAAAATTATCCTCTCACTCTGGACCTAGGAAACTCAAACAAGTTATTTGTTGCCAATATATGAAGGAGGAACAGTCATAGGATACATATACCCATTACCATATAGGGAGAAAGGAATACAGGGGTCACCGGACCCATACAATTTCAAAAATCTGCAGGGCGAAGTCCATAAGATTTCAAAGTCTGAGAGTCATTTATCTTCGAGGCTTTAGAATGCGGCAGTCCCACCCTTTCCAAGGACCTATGCAGAGCCAGAGTTCTGCAACGCAACCTTGGGGAACCCTGGGGAGACCAGCTTTTTCTAGGCTCCACCCTCTCCAAGCACCGAGGCCACACCCAGGCTCTTTGCCATCTCTGGGGCACACGCTCAACCCCTCCATGTGGTGGCAGCCAGGCTCTCCCCAAATCCCAAGGAATGTGCTTCACCCTCTCCAAGGCCTGAGGTGGCATGACTCTTCCACTGCCAGGAGGTGGAAGGCCCGTCCTCTGCCTTTGGGGCAAACTCATCCTCTCCACGGGCTTGGGTGGGTCAGCTCTCCTGGCTCGAGGCTTCTTGACTTCAGACCTCAGCCTCCGGGGCTTTGCCTCTGAAGTTATTTTACCTTCACAGTGTCCCTTCTCTGAACCCCCCAGTACAGACTGGCAGCGACTGGTTGTGCAGGTCCCACAGCACCTTTGTTGGCTTTCTATGTAGTAGCGTTGGATCATGCCCATCAGACAGAAAGCGTTTCCACAACTCCTTCCTGGTTAGCTCCATGTCCAATCCTGGCTTTCTCTGAAATGGCTGACTGGTTTCACATTTGGCCAAATCCTCACATGGGGCACCATTCTTTGGGGTCTCCCTTACTGGAAGCCCAGAATTTTCCAGAACATCAATATTTCTGGTTTCTTTATACCCAAGAGCTCATTTCTTAGCTTATTTCTTTCCTGTTGCATTTCACTATAAGCTGTGAGGAGAAACCAGGCTGTACTTTCCACATTTAATTTGGAGATCTCTTCTGCTAAATATACAGGTTCATGGCTTTTAAAATCTGTCTTCCAGCCAAAGCCGTAGTCACTTTTGCCAGATTACCTGCCATTTTAAAACAAGGCTCACCTTCCTTCCAGTCTATAACACGTGCCTCCTTTCTAAGGCCTTATCAACAGTATCTTTAGGGTCACGTTTCTACCAACAGTCTCTTCAAAGCATCCTAGGCCTTCTCTATCAAGTGCCTCACAAGTCTTCCAGAATCTTCCCCTTATCCATTTTAAAAAGCCGTTCCAACATGTTTGGTATTTGCAAACCACAGCAGCACCCCACTCCTGTGGTACCAAATTCTGTTCTAGTTTGCTAGCTGCTGGAATGCAATATACCAGAAACAGAATGGCTTTTTAAAAGGGGAATTTGATGAGTTGCTAGTTTACAGTTCTAAGGCTGAGAAAATGTCCCAATTAAAACAAGTCTACAGAAATGTCCAATCAAAGGTATCCAGAGAAAGATACCTTGGTTCAAGAAGGCCGATGATATGACATTCAGGGTTTCTCTCTCAATTGAGAAGGTACATGGCAAACATAGTCAGAGCTTCTCTCTCTCTCATCTAGAAGGGCACATGGCGAACAAGGCGTCATCTGCTGGCTTTCTCTCCTGGCTTCCTGTTTCATGAAGCTCCCTGGGAGTCGTTTTCCTTCTTCATCTCCAAAGGTCTCTGGCTGATAGACTCTCTGCTTCATGGTGCTGCAGCATTCTCTGCTCTCTCTGAATCTCTAGCTTTCTCCAAAAGGATTCCAATAAACTAATCAAGACCACCCAAATGGGTGGAGACACATCTCCACCTAATCCAGTCTAACAACCACTCTTGATTGAGTCACATCTCCAGGGAGATTATCTAGTATGGTTTCAAATATACAGTGCTGAATAGGAATTAGAATAAACAGCTGCCTTTACAAAATGGGATTAGGATTAAAGCATGGCTTTTCTAGGGTCCATACATCCTGTCAAACCAGCACCATGAATGAACCGCTATTGACATGTAATTCTTGACTCAAGTCCCTGGCCTAGTCAGCTTTCCATAGCATTTCCTCAATGCCCCAGACCCTATCCAGGGGCCCACCTTACCTTTGGTTGTCATGGCCCCTTAGGCTCCTCTGGGCTGGGGCAGTTTCTGGAACTTTCCTTCTTTCTGGTTTGGAGGAGAACCGTGCAGCTGTTCTGTAGAGGGCTGCTCACTCGGGTTTGTCTGCTGTTTCTCTGATGATCAGCCTAAGGTTATGTGGCTGGGGAGGAAGACCCGGTGGTGAGTGCCATCTCATCCCGTCCTTATCACTGTTGAGGAAGAGCCTGTTTTAATCCTCATTTACAGATGAGGAAACTGAGGCACAGGAAGTTGTATCAAGCCACTACTAGTAGATGGAGAAGGGGCAGAAGGTTGAGGGGGCCAGGAGGGGCTCGCTGTGGCAGCAGGGTCAGAGCCCCTTTGGAAGGGGCCCCCAGATCCCCTTCTCTCACGTGGGTTGCCCAGCGGCCTCCTGGTGAGTCTCCTTGCTTTCAGAAATGGAGATTTGATAGGACACAATACTATGTGCTCAGCTCCCATAGTTAGGATTTTTATAACTTTCCTACGGAGAGTGCAAACTCTTAGCACCCAGGCCTGTTTCCAAAGTGATTCTGCAACTTGTACTTCCACCAGCAGTGTGTGTGCATTGTGGTTGCTCCACATCCTTGCCAGTGTTTGGTATCGTCGTTTGTTTTGTATTAGTCATTCTGGTCTGTGGATCTTATGGATTTAATGGGCATTTCTCTGATGATTTGTCTAGCCAGGGCTAGTGGGGTGGCTCCATGTAGTCACAGGAGACCCTCTCTTCTATTTTACTTCCCCACCATCCTTTGCATATGGCATCCATTCTCAAGTCTGCCTCTTGGCCCAAGGTGGCTGCTTGAGCTCGGTCCATTATGACTACATCCCTGGCAGCAGAAAGGGAAACTTATAAACATATACATAAGAATTTCAGATATAGGTATCAGGAAAATAAAACAGAGTGGATAGACCATGACAGGGAACGGGCTTCTTTAGAAAGGATAGTCTTTTTGCCCATTTTGTTCACTGTTGTAGTAATTCTGTGTTTATCTTTTTGAGGGACCAATAATAATTCTTTTGCAGCCCCTTTGCACCCACCTGGCAATTTCTGTAGGGGCAGAGTTTTCAGACTGTTGGGGTGTGCTTGGTTAGTGGGTTGGCAAGTCACTGGGGTGAGTAGGGGCTAGTGTTTGAAAAGTAGAAGAGAACAACAGACAAGGAGGTTGGCTAGTGCAACTGAAGTCACATCATGCTGGAAACCGTGAGTATCCTTCCATGAAACTTCTGTCTCCGTCATCCCAAGTGGCACGAGGTGGGGGCAGGCAGTGTTGGGAAGCCGTTGCTCCATGTCAGGTATGAGCAGGGGACCTGCAGAGATCAGCTATGCCACGCCCTCAGCGCCTTAGGGGAGCACCCCCTCACCCTGCAGTGAGCCTCTTCCTGCTGGGCATGGCACCGCCTTACCCCACCTCTGTGCCAGCCCTCAGTTTTCCCATGTGCCTTAATTTTTGCCTGTCGTTGGGAAATGGTATCTTGTTTTTTTTTTAATGCAATTTTGTTGAGATATTTTTCCCATACCATCCAAAGCATACAATCAGTGGCTCACAGTATCATCATATTGTTGTGCAGTCAGTACCACAATCAATTTTAGAACACTTTCATTACTTCAAAGAATAAAAAATAACGCCTAAAACACCCCAACCCCCTTATCCCCCCTATTATTTATTCTTTTGTCTTTATTTTCTTACTCATCTGCCCATACACTGGATAAAAGTAGTGTCAGTTACTGGGTTTTCACAATCACAGAGTCCCATCATAAACACTATATAGTTACACAGTCGTCTTCAAGAATCAAGGCTGGGCCACGGTGGCTCAGCGGCAAGAACGCTTGCCTGCCATGCCAGAGGACCCGGGTTCGATTCCTGGTGCCTGCCCATGTAAAAAAAAAAAAAAAAAAAAAAAGAATCAAGGCTACTGGATTACAGTTTAACAGTGTCAGCTGTTTCCTTCTAGCTATTCGAATATACGATAAACTAAAAAGGAATATCTTTATAATGCATAAGAAGAACCTCCAGAAAGCCCTCTTTTCTTCTATTTGGAATCTCTTAGCCACTGAAACTCTATTTTGTTAATTTCTTTTCCTCCTTTGGGTCAAGAAGGCTTTCTCAATCCCACGATGCCAGGGCCTGGCTCATCCCTGGGAGTCCTGTCTCTCATTGCCAGGGACATTTACCCCTGGAGTCATGCGGGGCAGAGCAGTGAATTTATTTCCAGAGTTGGCTTAAAGAGAGAAGCCACACGTGAGCAGCGAAAAAAGGTTCTTTGGTATTTCTTTTAGGCATAATAATAAGTAGGCTTAGCTTCTACTTTGCAGGGATAAGTTTCATGAGGGCAAGCCCTAAAACTGAGGCTTGGCTTATTAAATTTGGAATCCCTAATGCTTGTGAGAATATCAGGAATTCCACAGGTAGGGAAGTTTACTATTTTCACATTTTCCCCTAGTCCCTCAAGGGGACTTTGCAAATACTGTTTTATTTTCTGGCCAGAATACTCATGTATGCTTCAGGGTATTACATTAACCTATGCAAAGTAATAAGATCCCGTTCCCTATTCAAGGTTCCATGTAATTATGTTGTTTGAATAAATTGACCATACATATCAAGTTAGACAGTATGCTAAGAAAATATAAATTTTGTATGAAATAAATATTTCTTCCTTTGATCTCACACAGAAGTTGAAGTTTTAAAATGCAGTCAGTATCATCCTTTATCCTGTATTCTGATTTACTTAGTCCTAACCCGGTCAGCTTCATTCATATTTCTGATTGACGTCTGATCTCTTTCTCAGTGTCTGAAACAGTTGCTGTGTGGAGTAATGCTGACATTCAGAGCTGCAGAACTCTCACTCGGAGTCTCAGGGGTCACACAGACACCCGAAGTTCCAGGGAACAGCCAGGTTATACACAAAGAGCTCAGCATCTCAGGATTTAGAAATAACAGTTGCGACTCGGAATAGATGTGACTGCTGTAAGAGCTCACAATCGGGGAACCTCTATAATAGGCTTTATTGAGCATTCTGTACTCCTTAATTACCAGTTGCCCAATCTCTGCCCACATTCCAGCCCCTGGTAATCTATGCTCTTGAATTCAGTTCTCAGAGTTTGCACATTATAGTTAGTCCATGTTAGTGAAGTCTTACAAAATTTGTCTCTTCTTTCTGGCTTCTTTCATTCAACGTAATGTCCTCAAGGTTCATTCACCTAACAGCGTGCTTTGCAACTCCCTTCCTTCTTGCAGCCACTCGGTATTCCATTGTGTATGTCTACCACGGTTCCCCTTCGGTTCATCAGACCACGTACCCTTAGGCCACCTGCATCCACTGCAAATGATGAATTTTGCTGCAGTGTGCATATGTCCATGCGAGTCCCTGCTTTCAGTTCTTCTAAGCATATCCTAATAATGGGTGTGCTGGTCTGAATCTGTGGTGGACCCCAGAAAAGCCATGCCCTTGGATCCTCATCCAGTTATTGCTGGGTGGGAGCATTTTGATTGTTTTCATGAAGATGTGACCCACCCAATTGTGGGTGGTAACTTTTGATTAGATGATTTCCATGGAGGTGTGTCTCCACCCACTGAAGGTGGAGTTGCTTGCTAGAATCCTTTAAAAGAGGAAACATTTTGGAGAGAGCCTTTTTGGTAGAGCCACGTGAAAGCCAGCAGATGCCACCATGTTCACCATGTGCCCTTCCAGCTGAGAGAGAAACATTGAACGTCACTCACCTTCTCCAACCAAGGTATCTTTCCCCGGATGCCTTAAATTGGACATGTCGATAGACTTGTTTTAACTGGGACATTTTCTCGGCCTTAGAACTGTAAACTAGCAACTTATTAAATTCCCCTTTTTAAAAGCCATTCTGTTTCTGGTATATTGCATTCTGGCAGTTAGCAAACTAGAACAATGGGGTTGCAGGAGGTATCTTGTTTTAATTTGCAGTTAATCTCTTAAAAGTTTACATTATAGTTTCAAAAACATCCTATTTGAAGTATAGGGTACGTATAGAAAAGCGTACTTGTTGAACAGGAGCGAAGTGAATGGAGCCCCATGTAATCAGCTTCCTGATCTGGAAACAGAAACTTCCCAGGAGCCCCCTGGCCCCCGCCCACCCACTTCCCGCATCCCAATTTAAGTCCACTTTCTAACCTATATTGCCGCACCCTAACTGTGCCTGTTCTATAGCTGCACACAACTGGGTGCGTTCAGCTTGTATTCCTGTGTGTCTCCCTCTTTTGCTCAACATGATTACATTGTATTTTAAAAGTAATAATCCATACCCTTTCCTCTCTTTTTTTTAACCTGAAATATCCTAGAGGTTATTCCATAGTTGTAAATACAGCTTGCTGACATGTGGGTGCTTTGTAGTTGTGAATGTGAATGTGTGTGTGTGCTTTATAGTTGTGTGTATGTGTTTTATTTATTTATTTATTTCGGGGGGGTGGGTGCATGGTCCAGGAATCGAACACGGATTTCCTGCATGGAAGGTGAGCATTCTACCACTGAACCACCCCTGCACCCCACAACCTCTTTGTCAACAAAGGAAGACTTTTTTTTTTGGCATGTGCAGACTCTTAGGAATCGAACCTCAGTCTCCGACATGCAAGCAAGAATTCCAACACTGAGCTACCCTTGCATTGCCAGTTTGTATATGTTTTAAATCAGCTCTACTAAGGTATATCTCATTTGCAATAAAATGTACATATTTTAAGTGTGCAGTTTGATGAGCTTTTCTTGGCAACGTTGTACATTATAGCTGCAAGCTGGAAGCTGCACAGATGTCCGTCAGCTCACTTGGCCCTTTCATACAATGGAGACTACTTAGCAACGAAAGGATGAATCTTAGAGACAGTAATTTGAGCAAAAGAAGCCCACAGGAAAGAGACCAGCTGCAAAGGGCTTGAGAGAAGTTTCTTTTTTCTTTTTTTTTTTTTTTGTTGAGAGAAGTTTCTGAGGGCAGTGGAAAAATATTCTGTATTGTAGGTCTGTTGACGTGTAATAATTTACACACAATGACTTTTATAAAGATAAAATTCATATACCATAGAATTCACCCATTTGTACAATTCGGTGGTGTTTAGGGGATTAACTCTGGAGTTGTGCAGCCGTCCCCACCTCTGATTTTGGCCCCCATTAAAGCAGCCCTGTACCCTTTAGCCATCCCTCCCCACCCCCGCCCCACCCCCGCCCCTGACAACTGCCCATCTGCTCTCTGTGGATGAACATTTCATGGAAATGGACTCAGACAATCTGTGGTCTTTTGTGTCCCATCTCTTACACTTGCTTCGTGTCTTCACGGCCCATCACACATTCGTTCATCCTTCTTACGTGAGTGTCCAGTGTGATGAGTTTTGTTAGGTGTGTGCCTCTCACTTGACTGACAACTCCAGGCAGGACAAGTGACACTCTCATCCCCCCAGACAGCTCCTTGATGACCCTTTGCAGTCAGTTGCCTCCCTCCACCCCCAGCCCCTGTCAACCCCTGCTCTGACTTCTGTCCCGACAGTTTTACCTTTTCCAGAATGTCATATAAATGGAATTAAATAGAATCGGTGTATCTTTTTGCATCTAGCTTTTCCCCCTTAGGGTGCTACTTTTGAGGTTCTCCATGTTAGGGCATGTATTAGTAGTTGTGCCCTTTTCTTGCTGAGCACCCTTCCTCTGTGCGGACAGACACCAGTCTGGGTTGTTTTTGTATATTGTTTATTTTTTAAGAGGGACATTTAGGCAGTCTGCCTTTAAGATCCCCCAGCCTTTGCCCAAGCTGTATCTTCTGTCAAGAATGTCCTCCCTTCTTTTCCTAACAAACCTCAGCCAAGAGGTAGATACCTCCTCCAGGCAGCCTTCCTGATTGACTGTCTCTTCAGCTGGAGGAGAGGGACCTAGATCTGTTTGCCGGGGGGACAGGGAGTGGCATCCAGGAGGGATCACCCTGGTAGCCTCTCACAATTTCTGTGTTCCAGGGTCCCGACCTTTGGATCTCTGACCTTGGGGGTGGGCTGGGGGTGGGGTACACACTCAGTAATGTTAAGCAAAAGGCCGTGAGCTTCTCCAGCTCCCATATCTAATCAGCTGCTTGGACCGGATGCCTCAGGTCTGATGCTACTGAAAAACAATTATTCTGCTGACCAAAAGCAGGGCAAAGTCCAGCCCCCACTGTGGCTGGGGGTGGGGCAGCCGCCTGGGCAGGAGAAAGGGACATTTCATGCCGGGCTGGCCTTCCCAACCCCCTCTCCCTGTGCCCACCAGACTGTTCTACACTCGGTACCTGTGTGTGCTTATTTCACCCTCACAATCACCCTGCACGGTGGGCACTGTCCTTACTCCCGTTTTACGGATGGGGAAACCGAGGCCCATAGAAGGTCAGTGATTTATTCACAGTCGCCCAGCAGGGAGGGGCAGAGCTGAGTCATGGAAGACTCTGGTGGGTGCTGAATGAACGGGGTGGGGTCCAGTGCTACTCACGGTCTCTTTTGTGGACAGGACAGATGGACATGCGGGTTTATCTAATGACTTGTGAACTGGGGGTGGCCCCGGTTCATCCCCCATGCAAGGGTGAGCTGGTCGTGGCTGAGGACAGCATGAGGGGGTTCCAGAGGCTTCTCCTGGCTCTGCTGCCTTTGCAGAGACACGTGCCTGGGGAGGGAGGGAAAGAAAGATCTGTTTGTTTTTCTTAAAATCTGTTGGGTAGAATTTAGCCATTGTGACCATTTTTGAGTGTGTAGTTCAGCGTGAGTGTAAATGTACACTGTTGTGCTAGCATTAGCACCACCCATTACCAAACCCTTTCTAACACCCACAGAGCCTGAACTCATGACACACTTCCTCCTTCCCCTCTCCTCAACCCCCAGTGACCTCTAATCTGCTTGCTGACACTATGATTTGCTTATTCCAGATATTTCGTGTAACAGGAATCATGCGATATTTGCCCAGCAGAGGCAGCAGGCCCGTTGTGGATCCAGCTCACCCACCCCCTCCTCCAGGAAGCCTTCCCAGACCCCCTCCATGCCCTTAAATGGCTTATTGACATTGTCTCTCTTCAGCGTGGGGCTTTGTACCTCAGTTTCCTAGTCTGTTATAAAGGAATAACAAAAGTAACAATGCCTCAAAGAGGCCAGTGAGATACTAATGCACTGGAGAGTCTGGAGCAGTGCCTGGCACGCCGTGTGCCCAGGAAATGACCATTTGGTCACTCTGTTGTTGGCCTTATGTTTATCGGTCATGTTTATTTGCTCCTGTTGTATGCCCGGGTCCTAAAGATGAATTGACGCCGACAGCTATACCAGCTGGTTGGAAGGTGTCCTTAACGATAAACGCTTATTACACCCAAAGGCAAGTGTCCCATTCCTGATTTCATTCAAGGGAACCCACAAATCTGGATTTTATATAAACTCTCCCAATTTTTAATTCTTGGCAACGAGTTCAACTTTTCTTCACTTAAATGCTGTCCAGGTGCAGTTAGACATGGTTCAACCTTTCACGTGCTCCAGATCCTCTGCCCATGGCCCTGGCTGTCCTGGGGCCAGTGGGTGGCCATCCATGTCCTGCAGGCCATGTTCGGAAGAAGGGGAGGGGACGCAAGCTGCCCAGCTGCTGGCCTGGCGACATCGGGCTGTGGGCATCAGCCTGGCGGGGCCTGGGCTGCGAGGGACATGAGTGCCCTGGGGGTGGGGCTTGGGGCACAATTGAGGGACCTCCCTGCCATGCAGGGGACTGCAGAGCTGGAGGAGGAGCAGGGCTTGTAGGCAAACCTGGGGCATTGGCCCTGGGTCCCTTTCCTTGGGCTTTTTAAGAAGACGAACTTATTGCCAGGCTTTATAAAAAATGGGGGGGTTTCACACAAATGCCTACATTTCTGGCTTTTCATGCAAAACTGGTGCCCCCTCAGAGCTCTGCTCCAGCCCCACTGGCCACCTTGCTGGGCCTGGAACTCTCTTTAGGCACCTCTCTGCCTCAGCCCTTTTTGCTTTTAGTTTTTATTCTGGTTAGATAGATACGACACAGAATTCCCGTCTAACCCTGTCAAGCGTGTGGTGCAGTGATGGTGATCACATACATGGTACTGAGCTGTCACCACCGTCCGTCCCCAAGACTTTGTCATCACCCCGGACAGAAACTCTGTCCCCATTAAGCAGCGACTCCCCATTTTCCCCTCCGCCCCAGCCCCTGGAAGCCTCGAATCAACTTTCTTGTTGCTATGAATTTGCCAATTTTAGCTATTTCATATAAAGTGGAATCACACGGTATCTGTCCTTTCACGTCTGGCTTGTCTCACTCAACATGGTGTCTTCTAGGTTCTTGCAGAGCTTCCTTCCTTTTTGGAGCTAACCCCCCACTGCATGCACTGCCCCAGGGCCTTTGCACTGGCTGTTCCTTTTTTTTTTTTTTTCCGTCATAGAATCTTTATTTTACACATTTGCATCACAGCAAGAGAATCCATCCCATGCTTCATCCTGATCCGAACCCCGACCCCATTATGTTTACATAAATCCTCTTCAGTGATTCTTAGTGTTAAAAAAAATACTGACAAATCCTTCTGCATCCCAATCTTAACCTGGAAGGCAAAATATTTACAGACCTTCAGGCCCCCTGCCTGAAAATATGTCTGCTTTAAGGTCACAGGTCTAGGCAAATCCAGTTTGTAATCTGCAAGTTGCTTAAGGAGTCAAGAAACTCCCTTTTGTGTCCAGGATTTCTGGATCCTTCTGTAACAGTGTCTTAAATGCTAAAAAGGCCAACTCATGTGGCCAAATCACACAGGAGAGCCAGATGACTTGGCTGTTCCTTTTGTGTAGAACTCATCTCTCCTGGAAACCACAGATTCTCCCCCTCACTGCCTGTTGTTTTCGTTTTCATTCATTTTGGCTTTTGTTTTTTTGTGTGTGTGTGAATGCTATATGGCAGGGTTACATTTCATTGTTTTTCCATGTGAGTGTACCATTATTGAAGCACCATTTGTTGAATTTTTGTTTGTTTATTTTGCTTGTTTGTTTGTTTGGGAAGTGCATGGACTGGGAATCGAACCCAGGGTCTCCTGCATGGCCGGCGAGAATTCTACCACTGAATTATGCTTGCACGCTTGGCTTTTGGTTTTTGTTTATTTTTTCTACATTTCACCTTTCCGATTATCCTGTTTAAACTTGCAGTCCTCTTCCCTACCCTGCTTTGTTTTCTCCCCCTCTGTCATATAGCACAGGCTTTACCTTAGTAGTTTAACATTTGACTTGCCCCCACTAGAATATAAGCCCCCACAGAGTTGAGGATTTGGGTCTGTCTTGTTCACTGTCCTATCCACAGTTCTTAGAACATGGCCTGACATGTAGTAGGTGCTTAGTGTTTGTTGAATGAATGAGTGAATGAATGAATGACTTCATCTGGCTGCACGGAGCTCACATTCCTGTATGGAGCCGTGGCCTCCAGCTGCACAGCAGGCCTCCGTCAGATGGAGGTCCCCTCCCTGTGCCTGTTTGCATGGTCCCCTGATAAATGCTCTATTTAAGAGAATTGGCTCGTGCGACTGTGGACGGGCATATCTGAACGTTGCAGGGCTGGCAGCGGGAGGCTCAGGCAGGGGTACAGGCTGCAGTCTGGAGGCTGAATTCTTCTCCGAGAGACCTCAGCTTTTGCTCTGAGGTCTTTAGAGTGATGGGGTGAGGTCCGCCCACGTTTTCGAGGGGGATGCTTACTTAAAGTCACCTGATGGTAGGTGTCAGCCAGCATGCACAGCCCCTTCGCAGCCGCCGTGGGCAGCGTTTGTTGAAGCACTGGGGCCTGTGGCCCCGCCGAGGTGACACTGTTAACTTTACTTGCATGGACTCCAGGCGCTGGAGCAGTGTGTGCCTAGGCTCTTCCCCACTCCGAGCTGCCGGGGGTGGGGTCCGCGGGGCAGGGCAGGTGGGCGGGCCCCCCGCGGCCCCCTCTCAGGTGTGCCTGTCCTGTCCCCGCAGAACGTGCGCATAGACCCTAACAGCCTGTCCTTCAACATGTGGAAGGAGATCCCCGTCCCCTTCTACCTCTCCGTCTACTTCTTCGACGTGGTCAACCCCAGCGAGATCCTGAAGGGCGGGAAGCCGCAGGTGCGGGAGCGCGGGCCCTACGTGTACAGGTAACGACCAGGGCTGCACCCAGGGGACCGGAGCCGAGCCGGCCGGGGAGGGGCTGCCGGGCTGTCCCTGGAGCAGGCAGAACAGGGGAGGGGAAAGCGATGGTGCCGGAGAGGCCCTCTGTGGAGCGGTGGGGCAGCGGAGGCGTGGAGCAGCCTGCAGGGTGTATGTGTGTGAGAGACGGACAAAGACAGACAGACAGACATGCATGCACATGCACCAGGGCTGGCCACTAGGTGAGCCAGGACCTGCTCTCCAAGCTAAGCCCTCACAGGGCCTGACCCTTCTGCCCTGGTGACCCATCCAGGGTAACCCATTCGTTTATTCACTTAGTATGCATTTATTGCACACCTGTTGGGTGCCAGCTGCTGTTCGAATCCCTGTACATAGCAGGGAATGAGATGGAAAAAAGTTCCAGCCTCAGAGCTTAGATTTAGGGATACAGATGAGAAATAAGTAAATAAATATATAACGTGATGGCTAGTGGTATTAAGTGCTATAAAGAAAAATCCAGCAGGGTAAGGGGGTCGTCTGTGTGCGTGTGTGTGTGTGCACATGTTTGTCCATCTTAGGTAGGGGGGCCTGGAAAGGCCTCTTGGCCTTTTGCACAAGGGAGTGAGCCATGGGGAAAGGTGTTCCTGGCAGTGGGACAGCAAGTGCCAAGGCCCTGAGGCAGGAAAGAGCATGTAGTGTTTGAAGAGCCTCAGGGAGGCCAGTGTGATTGGGGAGAAGGAGCTGGGGGGAGGGGGTAAGAGACGAGGTCAGAGAAGGGCCCCATTTGGGACTTGAGGCCCAGACAAGCACTCTGGAGGGTGGAGAGCAGGTGAGAGATGCGATAGAGCCTGGAATGTGGTGACAAGAGGTCTCAGAGGAGTAATTTGTCATAGTGAGCCAGTATTTCCTGGGTGTGCACTGCATGCCAGACACTGGGGACTTGATGGTGACAGACAAGCTCTCTGTCTCCTGATGGCATAGGACCAAAGGAAATGTAAGTGTAGACAAGGTATAGAATTGAAATGACAAAACAGCGCTACGCAGGAGAGGGAAGGGCATTCCAGGTGGGGGGCTCTGCAGGTGCAAAGGCTCGAAGGTAGAAAGGGGCAGGGGATGTTTGAGAGCAGAGGAGGCAGCATGACTGGGCTGCCAAGATGGGGGAGCTTGTATGAGACGGGTCCGGTGGGCCATGGCAGGACAGCCCTGGGGAAGCCACTGGAAGGTTTTAAACAGAGACCAAAATTTGGGAAGAAATGTTAGTCGGAGTTGGCAGCCTGCATTCCCATATTCATTCATTTGTTTACTCACATATCCACTTGTTCTCTCATCCACTCATTCATTCATTGGATGGAGGGATCAAGGAAGGCTTGTGCAGGAACACACTGACCGAGTACCCCCGGCATCTCTGCTTTCTGGCCTTGCCTTGCCCCTGACTGTGGCCTTGGGGAAGGGTCTTGACCCTTCTATGCCCCATTTTACCCAGGTGGCCAGTGAGGATAATGACAGCAAGGCAACAGCCACTTGATCAGGACACTCACATGAGCTGATGATACATTCAGTGGAGGTGAAGACGGGGCACCTGGGATGTGATGGATACAGGAAACAAGGGTATCTCCCTTTTCATTACATTCCTTACCCTGTGAATCCTCGTAACAACCCCACACTTAATCATGCCCAGTTTATAGACAGGGACTCAGGCTCAGGCAGGCTCCCCAGCTTGCCCCTGGCCCTCGGGCATGGTGGTAGGGGTGGGCTGGGGCCCCAGCCTCCGGAGCTTTATCTATGGCTTGTGGAGCCCGGAGCACCCCTGAAGGGCGACTGAGCCTGCCCTGGCTTTTCTGGAAATGGGATGGTCAGGAAATGTTCTGGCTCTTTGAGAGGCACAGGTGGATTCCGGGGACCCGAGATGAAAAAAATCAACAAATGTGCCTGAGGTTTGTGGCCAGAAAGATTGATCAGAGTTGGCAGCATGTGCTCACGCACTCATTCATTCATTCACTTGCTCACGCACTCACCCATCCAATTGTTCATTCATTCAACAAATGTTTATTGAACACCTGCTAGGTACCAGCTACTGTTCTAGGCACAGACCCAGCAGTGGACAAAATGGACATAAGCCTGCCCCTGGAGTGCTTGCAGTCAGGTTGGGGGTTGGATGAAGATGAATCAGTAAAATCATAGATTAGAGTCCAGTTCTAAGAAGAGAGCAGTCAAGGAGGGGCGGGGATGCTTCTAGATGAGATGTCCAGCGTGGTTTCAAAGAAGGAGACTGGGAGCAGAGACCTGACTGGGTAGGGAGCAGGCCATGCAGCGATTCAGGGAAAGGCTGTTGTGGGCGGGGCACAACCGTGCAAAGACCCTGAGGCAGGAGCCTAGGTTAACATTCCCCCTTGGGCACAGAGCCCTGGGGCCTGGTGGCATCACTGGTAGCCTTAGGGTTCCCAAGGCACCCTTCTGCCTTGTTGCTCCTGTTGGATGCAACAACCCAGCGAGGCAGGAAGCATTATCACCCCATTTTACGGGTGGAGAAACTGAGTCCTGGAAAGATGGTGGAGTTTGTCTAAGGTCATACTGCTTCTCTTGGGCCAGTCCATGGGACCATGGACTCTGGAGATACTGCCTGGGTTGGAAATGTGGCTTTGCCACTCACCAGCTCTCTGATTTTGGGCCTCAGTTTCCCCTATATATAGTGGGATAGCAGTGCTTGCCATAGGGTGGTTCTGAGGACTGAGTGAGAGAGTTAGTGTGAAGCCCTCAGCCCAGTGCCTGGCATACAGTATAAGCACTCTGTTCATGTTGCTTGCTAACATCATTTTAGTATTACTTCCATTTCATGGATGGGAACACTGAGGCACAGGTGGTAAGGGTTGGAGGCAGGATTTGCATCCTGGCCACCTGGCCCCCAAGTCCGTGTTCCTAACACTGTGCTACACTGTACCCCTTAGAAAGAGCGGGGATACATGGGAGGAGCCTGGTGGGTCACCCCATCTTAGCCAGGGGTGGTGGCTGCTTGGCTGGGGTGGAGTGTTGGGATTTGGGGTACTCTTTGGGGGTGGATCTGAAACTCGCGGAGAGGTTGGTAGCGGTGGGTGAGGGAGGGCAGGAGCAAGGCTGGGTGGACGGTGGTGCTGGGTGCAGGGGTGGGCGGATGGCAGGAGGGACAGGTTTGGGGGAGGTGGCTGAGCTCGGCTTGGCCATGACCATCCCAGGGCCCCTCGGGTAAGTCTGGGTGGGCCCCGCGGCTCCGGGCCGGCACTGCGGCACCACTCTGGGGAGCTCCCGCCAGCGTCCTGTCCCCCAGGGAGTTCAGGCACAAGAGCAACATCACCTTCAACGGCAACGACACCGTGTCCTTCCTGGAGTACCGCAGCTTCCAGTTCCAGCCCGCCAAGTCCTGCGGCCTGGAGAGCGACTACATCATCACACCCAACATCCTGGTCTTGGTGAGGCTGCCCTCTGCGGTCGCCCGGCCCTCCGCCCGCCCCACCTCCCACCCCGCTCTCCTCCCATGGGGCGGACCCTGTGGTGACCCCTCAGGCCCGGCGGGAGCTCCCCAGGGCCTGGACTCTCAGTCCAGTGCTCTCTCTACTGTCCTGGTGAATTTTGAGTTTCCCAGGCATGCTCTCCTGTCTCTGGTTTGGAAATACTGGCCAAAGTCACTGTCGTTTGCTTCCTAGTCGGACGTCTCCAAAAGCAAGGCCCCAAGTGGGGGACTGGACCGGGCACCCATGGGCCACCTCATCACCTGCCCCACTTGCTGGAGAGCATGTGGGCAAGTCTGTTCTGAGGACCTGAGAATCATAGAATTATAGTGACTGCGGGCATTTACTGCAACTTACTGTGGGGGTGGGGGTCTCCAAGACCACCCCGGGAGAATGTGCAGAGGAGGGGCAGAGGTTAGAGAGGGGCTGACGTTTATTTTATGTCCTTTTGTACGTTAAAAAACAAAACAAAACATGCACATATTGCCTTTTAAGAAATGATAAAAGGAGATCCTGTTATGTCCCCATGGAGCCAAGCCTTCATAGCCGGTGTTTTAGAAAACGGTGGTGGTGCTGCCTGGTGGTGGATATTGGCTTTTTGATGAGTTGCCTCAAATGAAACAAAGTAGCAATCAAAACAATGTCTCCAAAGGAAAGTTAAAATTAAAAGAAAAATAATTTTTTTTTGTTCCCAATACCCACATGTTGGGTAGAATGGGTGGACATATGGAGCTCTTGGTGTTTGGGAAGCAGGCGATAAGGAAGTAGTCATGTCTCCATTGAGACTCTTGGTTTCAAGTGATACCAAAACCTGTTCCAAATTGGCTCAAGCGAAAAGGGAATTAATGGGCTCATGGTTGCTGAACAGAAAGGGGATGGGTTGGTTTCAGGTATGGCTTAATCCAGGGTGCAGACAGGATTGCCCAGATCTGTGTTGGGTCTGTTCTCTGGAACTGTGGCCCCTCGGGGTGGCTATGGCCTTGCATGTTTCCATCCCTTCTACCTCCTGTGGATCTGGGGGTGGGAGTAACTTACCCTGAATTTTGGGGGTGAGGGCAGATGGTTCGCAAGAGTCAACAGTGAGCCTGTTACTAAAGGCCCAGGGATGGTTCTGGATGCCCCAGATCCCCCATGGCCATCCCAGGGCCCCTCCCAGACTTGAATGCTTCCCCGAAAGGGCTCCCTGCAGGCAGCCCCTCTGGGAGGTGGGGGGAAGGGCCCCAGCGCCCGGCCTCCCAGTGTGGCGTCCACCCCCCTCTACAGGGTGCAGCGGTGATGATGGAGGACAAGCCCATGAGCCTGAAACTGCTCATCACCATGGCACTCAGCACCTTCGGCGAGCGGGCCTTCATGAACCGCACCATCGGTGAGATCATGTGGGGCTATGAGGACCCCCTCGTGAACCTCATCAATAAGTACTTCCCAGGCATGTTCCCCTTCGACGGCAAGTTCGGGTTGTTCGCCGAGGTAAGTGTGGCCCTGCGAGAAGCTGTGAGTTCCAGGCCTGTGTCTGTTCCTAGCAGCCTGATCACCAGCGCGTTTGGAGCTAGCCATGGGTGGGGGTCCAGGGGCTGTGGGTTGGAAATGCCAGGAAACCTAACTCATACTGTCCTGAGCAAATCAGAGAGTGGACTGGCTTGTATAACTGAAAACTCTGTTGATGGGTTCAGGTGCAGCTTGATCAGGGCTCAAATAATGTGATTGGGACTTGGCCTAGAAAATCAGAGGCTGTTGCTAGAAGAAAGGGGGATGGATGCTGGGGAGACAGATCACAAATGTTGGCTCTGAGCTGCCAGCTCTTTCTTAATCCTGACCCTGGGTTACCTGGTAGGTCAATTATTGGGTTCCTGAGTTAAGATCTGGTCTATGGGGCGGCTGCCATGGCTCAGCAGGCAGAGCTCCGACCTGCCGTGCTGGAGGTCTAGAGTTCGATCCCTGGTGCCTCCTGCCCATATGCAAATTAAAAAAAAAAAAAAAAAAAAAAAAAGATCTGGTCTATGTAGGGTTGGATCCCTGACCTCTGACCCCTGACCTAGGCTCCCTCAACCACGAGTTTTAATGAGCCCTCTGGATTGCTCCAGCACAACCCTCTCTTTGGGCTCTGCTCATTTGGTCTAGAGTTTTCTGGGGTGTGTGTGGGGGTGGTGGTGGTAAATCACAGTTCTATACTTAGCAGGTGATAGATGCTCAATATGTTTTTGACCAGGACCACAGGTTCTGGGTGTGGATAAATTGGCAAGTTTGGGGTAAGTGGCATGATTCTGTAAAAGCATTTCATAAACTTTGACATGCTTTGCCAATGAAAATTATTATAAAGTCACATGTGTGGCTATAATCTATGTTTAAAGGTCTATAATGGAAATCCCCAAACAACAGTCCAGCAGTTGGCAGTGCATTGTTGGACCGATGGCTTCATAGTTTGCAGGGATCTAGGCTCCTTCTACTACACTGCTCTGCCATCCTTAGGGCATGTGTTCCACACTGCAGATTACCTCATGGTCCAAGATGGCTGCTAGAACTTCAGCTCTCGCGTCCACATTCCAGGCAGCAGGAAGGAAGAAGCACGGGGAAGGAGAGGAGTTGAGGACAAAACAGGATGTCCCAGCTGCCTCCCTCTTTGGGAGCTTTCCAAAGGAAAACAAAAGGAAGGGAAGCTGGGAAATACAGCTTTTTAGCTGGGCACCTTGGTGCCCTAAGTAGGATTTGGATTTTGTTATGAAGCAGAAAGGAGAAAATGGATTTTTTTGGTAGAAAATAGCAGTCTCTGACATACTTTGTCTCTGTTGGGTGAGCATTTGTTAATAATATTAACAGTAATAATAAAAATAAAGACTAGCCTTTTAAAGTGTTACTAGGTCCTAGGTGCTGTGCTCTGCACTTCTACACGTTAGCTCTTTTAATACTCCCACCACCTCTGTTATTCTCTCCTCGTGATGGCTGCAGTACTCAGAGGATCAGTGAGGGCAGGTCATGCCATAAAGGCCCCTACCTGGTAAGAGGCCAGTCTGAGCTCTGAGCTGGGCCTGCTCTGGAGGCTGTTTGCTTAACCAGTTGGTAATCAATTTAGCCCTTTGGCCAGAAACCCTTCAATGAGTTCCTAATGTGTGCTGCACCTTACATCATATAGCACTTCCACATTTGATCCAGGAGTTGCTCATTTCTTTTCACGATTTGCATGTCTTTGTTCTTAATTAGAAGCCACTGCTCCTAGCAGATGCTCTCAGAGTGCCAAAGCTTGGAGCCTATGATGTAGAGAATGCTCAACTAATACTGGGCCTTGTTTCAGTTAGGATAGGCCACGTTATGCTTCTGTAACAAGCAGCCCTGGACTCTCAGTAGCTTGAAACAACCACAGTTTATTTCCTGCTCACATCGCATGTCTAGTGTGGCTGAGCAGGGGGCCCTCTGTCACCCGGGGTCCCAGGCGGAGGGATGCTCTGTCCTGACACACACTTCACACACACAGTCACTGCAGGGGGCACGGTGAATTCCTCACTGGCCCCCCGATGCGTCCGTGGCAGTGACGTGCCATTGCTGGTGCTTTCCTATTGACCAACAGGGTCACGTGCCATGCTTTATTTAAGTTGTGGGGGACTGTATTCCCTGACATGCCTGGGAGGAGAGTCAGCCTTTCCTTGCGTTGGGAAGGGGAAGCTGGATGCTCCATTGAGACTTGTCATCAGCGGAGTGTCCCAACCAGAAAGCCCCGAAGACCTCCTTCTCCCCTTGGTCCCCGGACACGGGGCGTGCGGCAGTGAGTGAGACAGAGCAGGCCCCTGCCGTCAGCAGGCCCCTGCCGACAGCCCAGATAAACAGGCAGGTTGAGGGCCAGCCGCATCCCCAGTTTCTACATGCAGTTTCTCTGCTGTTGTCCGCAGCTCAACAACTCCCACTCCGGACTCTTCACCGTGTTTACGGGGTTCAAAGACTTCAGCAGGATCCACCAGGTGGACAGGTGGAACGGCCTCAGCAAGGTGAGGGCGCGAGGCCTCTCTCGCTCCAAACTCGGGAGGGCAAAGTCCCGTCGGTCCATCGCCAGGCCCTGGGGAGGTCGGGATTCCCTGTAGCGGGGGCACAGGGCGCTCTGGGTCCCGCAGGGTCCTGCTGGCCGCTGGGAGTCAAGGGTTTCCTTCCTTCGGTTCTCACTTCAGAAACATGTGAAAATATCATACTAGGGATGCACAGAGACGTTGACATTAAAGAAAGTACTGGAACAGTCAAGCTGAACATAATGAACAGGTCCCTCTTCGTGCCACCCCCAGCTCCAACCGCAGAGGAAACCCACGCTTAGCAGTTTGGGGTGCAGTCTTTCGGTCTATTTTTAGTCCTTTACACACATAGAAAATATAAGGTTTAAAAAAAACTTTTTTTTTTTTTTTTGCTTCTTTGAACATCATGAAGTTAAACCGTGTGTCCGTTTTTGCAATTTGCTGTTTTTCATTGCCGTGGCCTTTTTTCGATCTGCATGAAAAGGGCCGTGCAGTGGTGTCACTTCCACCCAGGAAGCTCCCTCCCTGCTGAAGGCCTGGGGCTGGCGCCTGTCAGCGAGCTCACTCTCCAGACATCGTACCCGTTCCAGGGGATGCGATGAAAATCCTGTGTGCTTAGTGTTTCTTTCTTTCTTTTTTTTTTTAACATTTTTACATTGTGGTAACAAATAGCATAAAATATTTTGTTCTATGTTAGCCGCAATAAAAAAAATAGCATATAATCTAAAATTTCCGATTTTAACAACTTTGGAATGTACAACTCAGCGGCGTGAATTACATTCATGATGTTGAACTCTCATCACCACCATCACCAAGGCTTTTTCATCTGTCCCCCTTAAGCAGCAGCTCCCCATTCCCCTCCCGCTCAGCTCCTGCTAACCTCTCATTTACTGTCTCTATGGATTTGCCTAGTCTAGAGATTTCATTAAAAAGTGGAGCCATACAGTATTTGCCCTTTTGTGTCTGGCTTCCTTCACTCGGCAATAAAGTCGTGAAGATTCATCGAGGTGGTGGCATGCATCACAATCTCATTTCTTTTATGACCAAATAACGTTCCGTTGTGTGTGTACGTTTTGTGTATCCATTCATCTGTCCACGGGCAGTTGGGTTATTTGCAGCTTTTGGCTGTTGTGAATAATGCTTCCGTGAGCATTGGCGTGTAAGCATCGTGTTTTCAGTTCACTGGGGTGTTTACCTAGAAGTGGGATTGCTGGTCATACGGTGAAATTCTGTTTGACTTTTTTTTTTTTAACTTTTTATTAATTTTTTAAAAAAATTACAAGAAAGAAACAAATTCTTAACATATGCTCATTCCGTTCTACATGTATAATCTGTAATTCACAATATCATCACATAGTTGCGTATTCATCATCATGATCATTTCTTAGAACATTTGCATCAATTCAGAAAAAGAAATAAAAAGACAACAGAAAAATAAAACGAAAACAGAAAGAAAAAAAATTGTACATACCATACCCCTTACCCCTCCCTTTCACTGATCACTAGCATGTCAAACTAAATTTATTTTATCTGTTTGACTTTTTGAGGACACATCTAACTTAATTTTGAGTAAGCTGCTAATGTCTTAGGTTGATGCAAATGACTTCTTAGGAGTTGATTTTCTTCAGTAGATTAAAACTGTCTCCAACAGTAGGGTGAGTATTAGCAGAGCCCCTCCCTCCCTGGGCCACATGGTGCTCGCCTCTGCCCGTAGGCCCCAAGCCCCTGCCAGCCCTGGCCTACTGCAGAGCCACTGCCACCATGAGAAGCCCCGCGTCCTCACTTGACTCCCCCCTACAACTCACAGCTGGTGACTGAACATCACCTTTGCTCCACGGCCCCGGTGACCTGTGATCATGCCTCCCTGGCGAGGGCCAGCCCTCCAGCACGGCCAAAGGTGCACGGGAGGGGGCGGAATCCAGCGGCAGCTGCCAGAAGGAGAACTCTGCTCCATCACCCGCAGAGCTTCTCTTACCCCAGTCAGCAGCCGCTGGATAGATCATATTTTCTTTATTGCTTGCCTGTCGATTCTTTTTGGCTAGTTTTAAAAATATAAATGCCTACATGTGGATGCACATGGTTTAAAAAAAATCCATTGGGCAGAAGAGGAAAAATCTGTGTTTCCTCCAGGTCTTACTCCCCAGAGGCAGCTACTCTGAAGGTTTCTGTGTTAGAGTCTCCTGGGGCCACCATTACAATTTTAAATATTTTTCTTCCTGTGCCATTTCCTGACTTTCTCTGCGTTTAGGAGGCGTCCGTTGACTTCTGTGGTGAACGACAAGCATTTCCACTTCCTTCCTTCCACTCTTCTGCACACTGCACCCCTTGCTGTTCAGGAGCTGTATGTTATATACCCATTTTACAGATGAAGCAACTGAAGTCTTAGCAAAGTTATATGCTCAAGTATCAGTAGGGAGGGCACAGGAAGGTGTGTTCACTGTTCTGCATGTTTGTCTGGCTACCCAGCTAGCTCTCTGCCCGCCGTGCAGGGCCATCTCCCCTAGTGATCTGGCTTCTGTCAAGAAAGAGTTTTGGGGATTAAAGGGCAAAGTCTACACCTGGCTCTGAATCGGAAGTGGGGCGCCCGAGAGAATTTTTCAGGAGACCCTGGCCGCCCTAACTGGCCGTGTCTGAATGCTTCCCTGCAGGTCAACTTCTGGCATTCCGACCAGTGCAACATGATTAACGGGACTTCTGGGCAAATGTGGGCGCCGTTTATGACTCCTGATTCCTCGCTGGAATTCTACAGCCCCGAGGCCTGCCGGTAATGGCTCCAGTGGTGCATTCTGGGCCTCCTGTGCAGCGGGGACCTGCTTCCCGGATGGCTCGTGGCACTTGGGAAGTGGGCTGGCTCGCCGTAGATTCCCTGGTCTTTCTAGCACCATCTTGAATTCTCTTTGCTTACGTCGTGATGAGTCAAACTCCAACTGCTGATGCTTTTGAAAGGCCCAGAGGGAAGCTGCTGGCAGTGGTTTGGGGCACGGCGGTGGTGGTGGTGGGCAGGAAAGGACCAAGGTGTGGAATGAAGGCAGATTGTAGGCTCCCTTCCTCCACTGGCTGGCTGCCCCAGTGGAGGCATTTTGGCATTTGGGATGGTGACTTAGTTGCCCAGGCCAATATGAAAATCATCCCACCAGGGATTGGCTTAAGCAATGGGAATTTTTTGGCTTAATGCTTTGAGGCTGGGAGAAGTCCAAAATGGAGGTGTCAGCAAGGTGATGCCTTCTCCTTGAAGTCTGTCACATCTCGGTGCAGGCTGCCAGTGGCCCTTTGGGTTCCTTGGCTGTATCCCCACTGCACATCACATGGCATGTCCTCTCCTTTCTCTTCTGGCTGCTCCCCGTGGTTTTCTCTGACAATGTCTGAATCTCTTCTGCTTATAAAGGACTCCAGTTTTCTGGATTAAGAGCCACCCTCAATCCGTTGGGCCACCATTGAGAGGTACTGTCTCTAGAAGGGATTCTCGCCACAGGAATGGGAATTAAGACAAAGAACGTGCCTGAACCCATTCAGTCCCCGACAGTGGGGGGACATCCAGATCAGTGTCCTGTGGCCTCTTCAGAGGTGGCAGCTCCAGTGCACCCCACCTGTGGCTGAGCGTAATGGGGGGGGGGTGCTCAGCCACTCCTGGGTGTGGCTGTATCTTCTCTTCCATTCTTGTCCCCCTGAAATGTCCATTACATAGGAATGAACTAATGTGAACCTTATGTGCCTCCCCTCTACAGACTTTTATTGAGCTCCTACTGTATGCCAGGTGGTGGGGACATGGCAGTTCCTATTGGCGGGGGGAGCTTATGTCCTATTGTGGGGAGTCCTCCAAAGAAGTAAAGGAGGGTGTCGAGACTGAAAATGCTTTTGCCTTACATGTGTCACTTTTTAAGAATATAATTTTAAACTTGAGAGGAAAGTACATGTAACTCCCATGAGCCCTTTACTGAGATTGGCCAGTCTGTTCTGTTTTGTTCCATCTGCTCTATCATTACCTGCCACCTCTTTCTTTGTGTCTTTTTTCCTGAACCATTTGAGACTAAGTTTGAGATACTGTGCTTTATGTCTTTACGCGTTTTCTAAAACCTAGGACGTTTTATTATATGGCCACATTACAGTGATCAAAAAATCAGGAAATTTAATATAAATATAATTCTATTATCTAACCCAGTGCTTTCCAATAAAAAGAATGCAAGCCACTTGTGTATTTTGATGTTTTCTAGCTGTCACATTAAAAAAATAAAAAGAAACCAGCAAAATAAATTCTCATAATATATTTTATTTGACCCAGTATATCTAAAATATTATCATTTCAGTATGTCATCAATATACAGCATTATTAAAGAGCTATTTTAAATCGTTTTTTCCACATTAAGTCTTAGAACTCCGGAGCATATTTCCTACAGCACCTCTCGATTTGGACCAGCCCCTTTCGAGGGCTCAGTAGCCTCCTGTGGCTCGTGGTTGCTCCATCCGTCAGTGCAGTGACACGCACTCCACATTACAAATTCAGAAGCCTGTTTGCAGAGTGCAGCAGGGTGAAGGGGTGGAGGGCGTCTTGGTCACCCAGGGCTGCCGTAACAAAGCGCACAGCCTGGCTTACAGCCACAGAAAATGGTTACTTTTCGGGTCTGAAGGCCCGAAGTCTGAAACCAGGGTGTCGGCAGGACCCTGCTCCCTAAGCCTGTAGGGGAGACCCCTCTCTGCCTTCCAGTTCCTCGGGGACACCGACCTTCCTTGATGCTCTTGGCAGTGGCTGCATCACTCCCAGCTCTGCCTCCTCCTTGTCCTAGTGTGTCTGTCTGTCTCATCTTCTCAGAACATCCATCGTATTGGATTAAGGGCCACCCTACTCCAATAGGACCTCATCTTAATTTAACTCATTCCATCTGTACCAACCCTATTTCCAAATAAGGCCATACTCTGAGGTGCTGCGGGTGAGGAGGTCCTTTGGGGGGCAAGTTCAGCCCACCCTGGAGATGTATAAGGTGAGGGTGAGGCGGGAGGATGGTTCTGCCTGAGGAAGTGACAGCCGCACCAAGACCTGGTGGGAGAACTGAAGTCTGACATGCAAGGCTGGGAGGGAAGAACATTCTAGTAGCAGGTGCAAAGGCCCTGAGGCAGGGATAAATGTATCTGAGGAGCAGCGTGGAGGCCCATGGGATGAAGTAAAGTGGGAGAGGGGGTGAGCCGAGGAGGGGCTGGACCCCGGAGGCCCTCGTGGACATTGGCTCTTACCTTAGGACCACCTAGAGGTGACCGGAGCAGGTTTTGTTGTTTTTAATGTAATACTGCTTTTATTTTTTATTTTTATTTTTTGTGGCAACATGAATAAGATAAAATTTTCCATTTTAACCATTTTTAAGTGTACAATTCAGTGGCATTAGTTGCATCTACAACATTGTGCTGCCATTACCACCATCCATTACCGAGACTTCCCCATCACCCCAAACAGAAAATATCCCCATTAAGCATTGACCCCCGATCCCCTCTGACCCAGCCCCTGATAATCTCTAACCTCCTTTCTGTCTCTAGATAGTTCATAGATGTGGACTCAACATGATATCAGCCCTTTTGTGTCTGGCTGCTCTCCTCAGCATCATGTTTTTGGGGTCCACCGCAGTGTGGCCTGTGCCAGCACCTCCCTTCTTTTCAGGGCTGAAGTGCACTCCACCGCATGGAGAGAGCACCTCTTCTTTCTTGGTCATCGGCCAAGGGACCCTTGGGCTGTGTCCACCTGCTGCCTGTTGTGACTGGTGTGATTTCAGGGCTTTGGCAGGGGAGTGCTGTGTTCCATCCTGCGGTGGAGAAGAGCTGTGAGATGGGGAAGCAGGGTGGAGGTAGAGAGCCCAGGTAGAGGCTGTCGTAGTTTCGGGGCGAGAGATGTCATGGCTGATAGCTGGGTGCTGCCACGCAGGTGGGGTAGAGTGGGCTGATTTGGGCAACACTCGGTGGCTGCTGGTTCTGGGTGGGTCCCTCACCTCCTGTCTCCCCTGTAGGTCCATGAAGCTCATCTACAAGGAGTCGGGGATGTTTGAAGGTATCCCCACCTATCGCTTTGTGGCCCCCAACACCTTATTTGCCAATGGGTCCGTCTACCCACCCAACGAAGGCTTCTGCCCGTGCGTGGAGTCCGGAGTCCAGAATGTCAGCACC